>BQNB010050348.1:0-37939 GCA_026074375.1 Tanacetum coccineum | reverse complement strand
TGTCTTCAGCTTATTAGTGTTTCTTATTGCTTATTGAGTCTTAGAAAGCTCAAACAGATTTAACTACATGTCAAAGTTTTAAAAAAGCAAATTGTCACTTTTAAACTGTCTTTTTCTTGCTTATTAATAAGTCCTGGTAATAAGTTCCTTTATTAAAGTTTCTTATTTAAGCTTAATCCTTAGCTTTTTCAAAAAGAAAAATAAAAAAATGTTTTGCAAAAAGGGACTGTCACAGGACTCGAACCTGTGACCTCCCCTACACAACACACACACCTTAACCATTGCGCCCTTGGGTCTTTTTCATTACACTCTTGCACCATTGAATTCTTATAAGTTCTTTAGTTTCTAGCTTATTTAGCTTTTTGATTTTTCACAGCTTATTGGTATTAGCTTTTTGAAACGTTTTTCTTTGTAAACCTCAAGAATGCATTCTAGTATTTTTATAAATTTTCTTAAATTTTTAGGATTAAGTTTAGTATTTTTAGTTTAATTTTTAGTCTAATTTAGTTTTAAAAATAGTTTTAATTAGTTTAAAAATTCAAAAAAATAATTTCTGTTTTTTTAAAATAGTTTAATAAATTTTAGTTTAGAAATTTTCATTTTGAGTTTTTATAGTTTTAATTTGTCATTTTTAATTAATTAGTTAGTGAAATTTAGTTTTTAATTAATTTTAATTTGTTTAAAATGTCATTAGATTTTTAAATTTCCTTAATTTCTAGTTTAGTGTGCCTTGATATGCTTTCCCTTGCGTTATTAGATTTAGAATCTAAAATCCAAAATATCGATTATTCAAGCACGCGATCACGAACCGAAACAAGATTTTCAATCTTCACACTTCGTTGGGAAAACGACTCGGGAACGATTTGATCTTTATCCTTTCCTAAGGGTAATTTTCTAAATCAATACTTTCCAAAAATATATTTTATTAGTAATTAGCTTATTACTCTTTCACAAGAGTAGTTTGCCGAGTTGCTTTTACTATATATATACTATTAAAGACGAATAAAAATTTTGGCGCCGCTGCCGGGGAAGTGTGTTACGATTATCGTGTTGAAGTTTGAAGATTAGTGCATTGAAGACCCTTCCCCGTGAAGTTATTGTTTTTTTTTGTGAATATAAATTTTACATTTCTTTATTATTTTCATTTTCTTTTATATAAAGCTAAAAATACAAAAATATTTTATTTTTCTCAATTTATTTTTGTGGATTTGTTAAAAACATCAAAAATACTTTTCCTAAAGTATTTAAAATACCAAAAAAAATTGAAAAACAACGTAAGAAACCGTGTTGTCAATTGTTAAATCGGCTCACCTTTAGATTAACAAACTATAAGAGAGGTATAAGGAGGGTTGATCCATCGAACTTCGACCCGAAAGGAGAAGGTTTTTAAAATGTTTCGCACTTACCCGCTCCTCTGCTTCTTTGTGCGTTTTTCTAGAGAGCTACCGTGCACCTTTGACTATCGGTCCCAAAAATATATTTTTTTCTTTTATATTTTTCTTTCATAAAAATCTAAAAATACTCTTCTTAATCCCTTTTGTTTAATTCTAATGTCATCATACCACCAAACATACTCGTGTGAGTTATGTGGGAACGATTTTATTGTCTACAAAATTCACCGAGTTTTTAACAACAATATCTTTGTTGTGAAAACTGCGAGGGTCCTCATGCTGCTTTTCAGTGTCAACCGATGAATCAAAAATCTCTATAATTCTTCAGGTCTTGACCAATTCCAACCCTCGCAGTATTCTGTCGTTCACCAACCTCCTCAAGAAACAAATATGGAAATGTTGCAAGCTAGAGAAAATCTCATGGAAGCTATACAAGATTTTTTGAAGAAGGGTGATCAAATACCTTCTGAAGAAAAATGTATTGCATTATTACGAGCTGAGGAGAAATTTCTTAAAGTTAAGCAAGCTTTGGAAAAAGAGCAAAATCAACCTGAGATTATACAAGAATTGCTACTCCAACTTATTCATGATTTGCAACTTCTAAATGAAATTCAACCAAAGTAAGCAGAAGAAAATGGGATAAATAAGCAAGTTCAGAAAAAAAGAAAAGAAAAGTGTATTGCAGAATTGCTAGCAGAAGAGCAGACAGCTAGAATCAATGCTTTATTTCAAAATCACGATCCCCCACAAAGCTTCATTTGCCAGGATGATGATAACGACGATGACGATTACGACAGGGAGAGTATCATTTCTATAAATGCAGATATGTTTGAAACTCCTTCGTCTGATGCAATCATGACTTCTTCCCCGATTGAAGAGCCTAAGGACTCTCTCATAATGGAGGATGAGGATATTAACACTATTCTTGAAAAGGAATCAGGCAAAGATAATGAGACTAGTGCTAAGAACCTTGTCCAAAACCCAAGTGAGTCCAAGGCTACTTCCGATAATGAAAGTGAGTGTGATTTGCCAATTTTTTACGATTCCCCTCTTGACGTTTTTAAAGATAATTGTGTGATTTCTTCTAGACCTCTTTTTGATTCTTATGGTGATTCTACCTCTAGTGAATATTCTAGTGATAACGAGTTATTTCTTGAGGAGGACGTTTTCTCGAACCTTCCTTTTAAATTTGACATAGAACCCATTTCTAGTGACGTGAATCCGATTTATGATGAGGTGTTAGAAGATATTGATGGCACAAACTATCTCATTGATTCTATTATCGATTTTTCTCCTAAGATTGATCCTCTTCTCGAGGAGTTCGCCGGTGAACTCGCTCTTATCAATCCAATTCCACCGGGAATTGCTGGAGCCGACTTTGATCCAGAGGGAGATATTAGTCTTGTTGAGAAATTGTTATATAATTCATCTCCTCGACCTCCGGAAGAACTTAATTCTGAAATTTCTGATGCCATGATCGAATCTTTCTCCTCATCTCCTATCCCCGTGAAGGATAGTGACTCTCTTATGGAGGAGATCGATATATTTCTTGCTGCGGATGACTCGATACCACCGGGTATTGATAGTGACGGCTATGACTCTGAAGAGGATAATCCTTTTCTTGAGTATGAGCCCGATCCGGGCGAGTTGACTAGAGTTGTTGTGGAAGATATTTTTGGAGAACCTAGAGTTCATATGCCTAATGTTTTACCCACCCATCAATCCCTTTGTCAGGATCTGGACTTCACTCTTTCTACTGATTTCAGCGGATCCGATCTTGTAGTTTCTTTTCCTTCCAGAAATAGAAACAAGACTTTCGATCCGGGAATATCTATTGAAGTCCAATCCAAGAGATTTCTATCACTAAATAAATTTTCTATCTCATTCATCAGTGCTTGAAACCTTGCTCCCATTTTCATCCGAAATTGAGGACAAAGTTTTCAAGCCTGGAATTCTTGTTTCAAAAGAGGAGAAATCTCCTCATCTCTTATCTCATCGGGGCTTTAAAGCTTTCAAGATCATTCATAATTTCCTTAATGAAAGCCCGATGATGATCTATGGAGGGGACATGCCAATCTTGGATGTTCCTTATCTCCATTTCTATCCTCCTTGACCAAATCAAGTATGGGGGATCGAGTCAGGCTCAAGACTCGGTTAACAAAAACAAAGCGCTTCTCGGGAGGCAACCCGTGTTTCTGTCTTCTTTCTATTTTCTAATAAGTGTAACGTGAGGAGGCTCGCCTCTTCCAATCTCGTGTTTTTGTTGTCTGTGATGATTGGCAGGATTCCCCAGATTATGAAGACTCTCGTGCTCGTGGTTTTGTCCAACGCTCACTCGATCTTCATCCCTTTGCATGCTTATTTTGGGAATCCTATATCCTTGATCTTATTGACTAACGTTTAATCTTTGGCATAATTAATAAACGGCTTTAGATTTACGTGAGATTCCCTTTTATATTAGGAATATACTTTGGAATTAGTATGAGGGGGTTGGCAACCCCCACACATTGAGGACAATGTGTTGTTCTAGTATGAGGGGAGAATCTGTCGATTTGATCCCACTTGCATTTGTCTATGTCTTTTACGTAACCCTGTTTTACCAAGAAAATACAAAAAAATGTGATTTTAGGCCAAAATTAAAAAAAAATTGCAAAAATAAAATAAGGTGCTTATCACAAATGTTGACTTTTTTTCGCTGTGAGAATAAGAAAAATTTTTGACTTTGACCGAACAGTCGTGTTGAGCTCTAGCTTACTCCCTTAACCTTTATAAATGTATAAGCTTTTGCTAGTCTTTTATACAAGAAGCTTTAAAATGCGACTTCTAGCTCAAAAGGCCAAGATTTTGCAAGTTTCCATAAATGACTTTAAATATTCAAAGCTTAATTTTATTTTGCTAAGCATTCGCTTGACGTCGGTTTTATAAAGATTTTAAATTTGCGAAGAACGAGAAATGATAGAGTTAAATATAAGTTGGAATGCTAAGCAAGGATTAGTTGGAAATCTTAAAAGCTCATAAGTGTAATTTATGGCTTTTTCTCCCAGTAGCTTCTAAAATGACTAATAATATGTGCTCTTTTTGAAAGACAAGTTAGAGTTTTATCACTCTTAAAAGTCCTTTAAGATCAACATTTTTAGAGTAAAAAGCTTTATCGATGAATTGATAAATAAGAGTTTTTGATCGAAAATATGTTTTAATTTTCTAAAAAGAAATTTTCCCTGTACACTGTGTAAATATAAATGTTGCAAAAAAAAGATGAGGGAAATAAAAAAAATGATGTGAAAAATATAATAATGTTGCTAGTATAAGTCGCTTAATAAATAAAGGGAAAATGACTTTTTCTAAAATTTAAACATTCTTTTGAGCTTAAATTTGTTAATCCTTACAAAATTTTGAAACTGGACGTTTGTTAATTTTGATCAGTATTCTCTGCGGGGTGTCAAAAGCCTGGGCACTTGGCCAATGAGGTCGGGAGTTCCGATAAGAAGGTCACTCTAAAGGAATTAACTTACCTACAATGTCTTAATCTTGGAGGAATTAGCTTGCTTTGAGTTATAAACTTGCCAAGTGAATTACCGGGAGTTTTTGGTGTTGGACTCTTAAGTCGGAAAGTCTCGACAATTATTCTCTGTGAGGTGTCAAAAGCCTAGTCACTTATCCGACGAGGCTGGGATCGGCCGAGAAGAAAGTCATTACACGGGGCAATCGCACCTTTGAATTCATTGATCCAAAAGTGAAACGCGAAGCTTGGAAAGGTTATAACTATCTAAAATGTGGATTGGGTGGTCAAATTTAAACTGAGCACACACACTTTAATATATATATCTGTCGGGAGGAGAAGTTTTACACAAATTGCAAATATGAGTAACATTAGCATCCCAACTTGTAATTAACAATGACCTTGTTTTTAAGCTTAGTTTGGGAATAAGTGAAAATCAGGGACGATGAATTTATCCTTTTAGGGCACCTTAGGATTGAGGTGTTTCTTATTCAATGATCCTAAAAGTTATGTTTCAAAAAAATAAAAAATGAAAAAGTCCAGCAAAGTTGTAAAGAAGTAGAAAATAAGAAAAAAAATAGTGTGCAAGAAGAAAAATGGTAAAAAAGAGCGCGGGGGAGTGTTTAAAAAACTAGAAATTTCTTAATCCCTTTTAATTTTACACTTTGCTACTTTTCAAGGTATTTATTTAAGGTTAAATTTTTGTATTTTAAAAAAAACATTTGATTTATTTCATTGCGTGAGGACACATCAATACTTTAGTATGAGGGGATTTGGTATGTGCTTAAATACACATACATTTTCCTTAATAAAACGAGCTTAAATAACCAAAATGGACTTAAAATGCCAAATATATACTTGTTTTATGTTATGTACTATGCAGGTATCGGATATCAACAAAAAGACAAAAACAAGGCCAAAACCAAACAAAAACGAGCACGGGATTGGAAAGAGCACGAAAAACCGAAGCCGAAGGCGTATGCATCTTAGTGGGCCAACATAGCCAAAAAATTAATGGGCCAAGACCGGCCCAAATTATGAAGAAAATCGGCCCAAGAAAGAAGCCCAAATAAGGACTTAACGACTGTTAGTCTCCACACCAAAAACATATCACATCGTTAGTCCTCAAGCCATGACATCGTTAGTCCCTACACTAACGCCCGTTACCAGCTTTCTCCTTCATTTGAAATATAATAAAATATGATCCAAAAATGACGCATTGAATGGACAAAGTAAATGCAATAAAGATGCAGTTTAATGTTGATTGGCCAAGATTATAGTTTCCTAAAGCAGTTACAAAAATAAAGGAAAGAATCAAACTCAAGACTCAGTTCAATGATGATTTTGTTCATCATTGGAAAGCTTTCCCCATATGCAAATATGAAGATTGGAAGATATTGAAGACCATTGACTAATTTTACCTCACAACATATCCCATAAATAGGAGATGGAATTCCACACAAAAAAAAGTATGTAGTCATTTTAGGACAGATTTTGGCTTATTTTAACATTTATTTTAATGCTTTTTGTCTTTTAAATATTGTCATTTACTTTTCAAGCTTTGTTTTCTCAAGGATTATTCAAATAAAAGATACATGAGTTGTATATTTTAATGATTGTGATGAAAATCGAAAATTATTTTAGAGCTTTTGAAGATTGGTATAGTTGTTGATGGTTTCGGCTGAAAGTGCTCTTACTGTCTAAAGTCTCCTGGTGATTGCAGCTTAAAAAACGCAGGGTACCTAAAATTTTTCTCTATATAGATATTTTGTGTCTCATATTTACTATGTGTCTTTTAATATATTCAAGCAGTAGGTCCTTTTCTTTTGTTTGGGTTAGTATCGCATCTCCAGCCTTTCATTATTCCTTTCTTTTCGTTTTTGATAACAAATGAAAACAAATGAGATAGCGGCATATTAGTGAATTTCGTCCTTTCCTAATTTTTGAATTAATTTAGATCACTTTGGATTATAAAGTAGTCGTATTTTCACGGCATGGCTCGTTGATGTATTTGCTATTTGGTTCGGATTTAGTTTATGGCGTTATAGATCGGGATTTGGATTAGTTTGGTTTTATTTCATGCTATGGACTATGTGTTCATATCGCATTTGTCTCCGCGTCTTACCAAGCTGATTCTCGGTTTCATCTTTCCCTTATCTCTTTATTTCATGTATGTTTATGCTTTTATTCCCATGTTTAGTTTAGATTATATTGTTATCCCTTTGCTTGTTTCCCGTAGCGTAGTATGCTTATTATTAGCCTGGTTATGATAATTAACGAGTAGTTTATTAGTATGGAATACAGAGATTGTTATTAAAATTTTGTGTTTTTCGAGTAAGATGTGCTTAGTGAACTAAGTGTGGAATAATAAAAAGTGACTAATGATTAATATTTTGTGAAAATTTATTTGTATTAAAGTTTTGTTTAGTAGAACGGGTATAATTCGCAAGATTAAATAGGCTTAAATTTAGCAATTAATTTCTCATTAAAAAGTCGTTTTCATTATTAAGTCCACCCTTACACACACACACAAACATTATTACTTGACAATCATATCTCCTTTTAGATAGTATTGTAAAACCGGTTTTGTTTGGTTTTATTAGCTGCCCTTTTTTAGATTATTATATTTATTAGAGATTCCTATTATAGCGTACTCTCTATCTCTGTCTATTGAGTTTGTTATTTTTCTTCAACGTAGTATAAAAAACCCAACCAAATCAAAACTTCTTTATCACACAATCCCGATCACAAACGATAACCCGACATTCAATTCAAGCCTCGTCAAGGAAAGGCCCAGAGGAGTTTTTGAAGTTGCTTTGTTAAGATCGATATCTTTAAACCCTTTTTCGGAGATACTCTTACACACACACACATATATTGATAAATCCTTATACCTATAGTATACACATAATCTGTATTATGGGAGGATCAGGCATTTCGTCATTTTGGCGAGATTCCGGGGGGGTGATGAGTGACTGGAGGGCACATGACTTAACACATGTCCCGGGGGCTTCGCGGAATGTTTAGCCTATTGAAAGCCAAATCAAATACCTTGACGTGGAGGCTGGAGGTGTGATTGTTCGCACCAGATGTCCCCCCGGTGTGTCCAAATATGCAAGCCGTTGTGTATAAGCTAGACGGCTCTGGCCTCGCTACTAAACAACATCGTCCTAATCACTTGAGATTGGGTCTGCTCAAGAGTAGCCAATACTAGTAGGGTATGGGGTGCGAGGGCCCAACAATAATGACACTAACATCCTTAAGAGTAAACTTCATATTCGTTATTTGTTGAGGGACAACATCCTCCTATATATGAACACGCTAATAACAAATTCCCTGCATGGTAAATGCAATGTCGGAAAACCATGGTACTAGAATCCAGCCATGAAAAGATATCATTCCAAGTGTCTCGAGAAGGGAACCGTTTTCATTAATTCCCTTTTTCCCCTTCGAGATCACCCTTTGTGAGATATTCTTCATCTAATCTAGATACGCGGTCGTTCCGGCGAGATTCTCCGCTCCCTTTTTTATATACAGAATAATGACAATCAAATTACTGTGGAGTAGGAGAACCCACCACCCCGAGCAATCCTCGGCTTAGCACATCTTTCTTACAAGCAAGAAGATACTTAAGAAGCCCGAGAGGTCCATATCACCAATGATTTCTTGTGTTTTTGAAATAAATAAGTAAGGCGAAATATGTCTATGAAATGCAGTACAGTCCGCACGCTAATAACTCGTTTTCTGAGCGAGCGAGTGTAATGAAGCTACGCATCCAACATGAGTACATACATTCATAGTGTATAGGCCGAAAATGTTTTGGTCTTTGCCATCGTTGCCCCAAGACTTGCGCCTAACAGCTATATCACTACCGTCAGCACATAATTTCAATTGTAGGAGCCATGACGTCGGCAACTAAAATGGGGGCTTTCGGTGTAACTTATTTCTAAGTATATTAAATGCTTCAATACATTCATTTTTGCAAACAAACAGGGTTTCTTTTTCAAGAATAATGGAGGGGGGTTTTATTTTTTTTTACCCCCCCCCCCCCCCCCCCCCCCCCCCATCGGCCGGGTGATTTTAGAAAAATCTTAGATAAATTGACGATAGAACCCGGCATGACCTAAAAAACTTCAAACAACTTTTATGGAAGTTAGATGAGAGAGTTTAGCTATAACATCAACTTTAGCTTTGTCGACCTCAATCCCGGACTTTGAAATCTTATGTCCTAGAACAATGCCTTCTTTTACCATAAAACGGCATTTCTCCCATAAAACTAAATTAGTGTCTTCGCACCGTTTTAGCATTTTGTGTAAATGGGAGAGGCATGACGAGAAAGAATCCCCAAAGACCGAGAAGTCATCCATGAAGACCTCCATTGTTTCCTCGATCGTGTCGTGGAAAATGGCCATCTTGCACCTTTGGAACGTGTCCGGAGCATTACATAAACCAAAAGGCATACGTCGGTAGGCAAACGTCCCATAAGGGCAAGTAAAGGTGGTCTTATCTTGGTCTTGCGGGTCAATAGGAATTTGAAAATATCCAGAAAATCCATCTAAAAAGCAATAGTATTCGTTCCCTGCTAAACGTTCTAGCATTTGGTCCATGAAAGGCAACGGGAAATGGTCTTTACGAGTTGCATCATTAAGCCTTTGGTAATCAATACAAACACGCCATCCGGTAAATAGTCTTGTAGGAATCAACTCATTATCTTCATTTTCAACTACGGTCATACCACCCTTCTTAGGCACACAATGAACGGGACTCACCCACGGACTATCGGAGATAGGGTAAATCAATCCGGCATCAAGGAGTTTGATAACTTCCTTTTTGATAACCTCATGAATTTTCGGATTTACCCTTCTTTGATGTTGAACCGCCGGTTTGAAGTCGTCTTCCATTAAGATCTTTAACTAGGGTCGATACCCTTAATGTCAGAAATTTTCCATGCGATGGCCCGTTTGTGTGACTTAAGAACTTTTAAAAGGGCGGCTTTTTCTTCATCTTTTAATTCCTTAGAAATTATGACGGGCAATTTATCGGTTCCTTCTAAAAACGCATATTCTAGGTGAGAAGGTAAATCCTTGAGCTCGAGCTCCGGAGGATCATCAATAGAAGATTTAATCGTTTTAAGTTCCTCAAAATGAAGTTCCTTCAGAGGGAGAGGAGATGATGGATCATCATTTAATAACTTCTCGAGTAGAAGAAGGTCTCCCTCCGGATCAAAGTCGGCATCATCAATTCCCGGTGGAATTGAATCATTTGTAAGACAAGCTTCGATTTCTTCCAAAATGAAGTCACCTCCTTCAAAAGGAGTGAGAGAGGGGAAAGAAGTAGAAAGGATAGGATCTAAAGACGGAGTGGGATTGCCACTCGTAGAACTATCTGAAAATCCGAGCACTTCTTGAGCATACTCCTCACATGAAACGTCGATGACATCGATTCGATTAATCGACACAACATCATTGTAGGAGTATCTCAAAGTTTGACCAACTTTAAAGGTTATGGCTTCATCATCAACTCGGAGAGTTAATTCTTCACCGTAAACATCAATCAAAGCACGTGCCGTCCTCAAAAAGGGTCTCCCGAGAATTAAGGGGAAACCAAGGATCACAACATATCCAACGATACTGAAGGCGGCCATAAAATGGAACTTTCCTAACTTTTACAAAGAACATCTCGGCAATACCTATGGACAAGTAGTCAATCGGTCTGCAAGTTTAAATAATCATTTGAGTGAGTAAGTTCGGGGAGTGAGAGCTTCTTCCATATGGAAAGAGGCATCAAGTTGATGCTTGCACCAAGATCGGCCAAGGCTAAGCATTCAACTAACTCTGGAAAATCACATGGAATAAGAAACTTGTCGGGGTCTCCAAGTTTTTCGGGCAACTTTTTTAGGATAACCGCCGAACAATTCTCATTCACCGGTGTTTTGGCTAAGTCAAACAATTTTTCTTTGTTATTAAGGAGACTTTTAAACATTGAAGCAAATTTCGGCATATGTAGAAGAGCATCCGCGAAACTGAGGTCGAAATGTAATTCCCGAAATATTTCAACAAACTTCGAAGCTAGATTATCATCTTTTTCACAGAGCTTTTGCTTGTTAGCTCTTGAAGGATAAGGTATAAACGATTTAGGCTTAGGAGTAACAACGGGCTCATCAAATGGAGCTTGAATTTGGACTACCGGAGGTTGGATATTTTCGATACTCGGTTGCACCGTATCCTTTGTCACCTTGGGTTCCCGTTCCACCACCTTGGGAAGAGGAGAGAAAGGAGGTGGAATTAGGGGTATGTCATAAGAAATACCACTGCGGGTGATGATTGCATTCAAGTCACCCCTCGGTTTAGCAACGGTATTGCTAGCAAGTGAACCCGAGCCCGAAGAAGAAGAGGTGTTCATTTAAGAAAAACTACTCATCATGTTCTTAATATCATTTGTTAATTCATTTCTTAACTCATTCTTGAACGCATTGTTTTGTCTAGTCAACGTAGTATCCATCTCTTTCTTTAAATCCGACCTCATACTGGTTATTTGATTTTGCATTACTCTCATATTAACGTCATTTGCCTTCATGTAGCTCGAGAGGTCGTTTGAAGGTCCATTTTGAGGCGGTGCTGGATAATTCTGGTTACCTTGATTGAAATTATTTCCTCGGTTTTGATTATAACCTTGATTTTGATTGAAATAGTTTTGATTATTCTGCACGGGAGGAAAACCAGGTGGTCTCATTTGGTTGCTAGCACGATAATTCGGGTCTCCTTAAGGACGATATCCTTGATTCTGATTATAAGTTGTTGCGGCTGCAGAAGCATTAAAAGTGTTGCCATCAGCGGCAAGACACTCATAGTAGGGATGCGGTTCCCCACAAGTCACACAACTTTCGGAAATTGCTTTAACGGTCTCTGAAGGCGAGGTCTTAACATGACGAAGCATAGCTAACGGCATCAGTAAGAGCGGCCATTTTTTATGGACATGTCGTGGTAGTATTAGCACTCACTTTGGAAACAACCGGTTTGTTTCATAAGTTGCGAACTTTCGACTTATTTTCGATAATTGTCAAAGCATCTCGAGGAGTTTTAGTTAAAAGATTACCACCGGCGACGGCATTCAAGGAATCTTGATCGGTTGGGTTTAAAGCATTGTAGAAAGTATCAAGTTGATGTAATTCTGTAAAATCGTGATGTAGGCATGTACGAAGGAGATCCTTGAAACGGTCCCACGCCTCACTAAACGTTTCCTCAAACTTTTGTTGAAAATTTGTGATTTCATTTCGGAGATTTGTAGTTTTGGAAGGAGGAAAGAATTGGTTAATGAACTTGGAAACAAGATATTCCCAAGTAAGAATAGATCGAGGAAGTTCTTTCTCGAGCCAAATCCGGGTTGCCCCCTCGATAGAAAATAGAAAAAGCATAAGCTTAATCGACGAATTAGGAACATCTTTATACTTAATCGTGGAAGTAATCTTGTTAAACCAACGAATGTAAGCATGTAGATCTTCTTTCTCAAATCCATAAATTTGTTTTGAAGTTACAAGATTTAGAAGTCCATGTTTAAGCTCAAAATTCTCTGCGAGAATAACGATAGCATCTCCGTAACCCTCGGTGGGTGCTTGGAGTAACTCTGCCATAGTACGTTGATCGGCCATCGTATCTACGGTAGTCTCTTCAAGAGAAAATGGTTTGGCTCTTTGTTTGGATAGTCTTCGATTACGACGTTTCGGAGTCGTGGGAGATTCGGCAATTAAATGCGATGAAGAGCGAGTGCGCATGCACTAAAAATAAAAAGAAATTTTTTTTTGTAGCCGATAATCGAACAAGTGTAAGGCAGCTCTTTAGAAAACGCACAAAGAAGCGGAAGAGCAGGCAAGCGCGAAGAGTTTTAAAAACCTTCTCCTTTCGGGTCGAAGTTCGTAGGATCAACCCTCCTTAAACCTCTCTTAAAGTTTGTAATCTAAAGGTGAGTCAATTTCACAAGTGACACAACGGTTGTTTTTGTTGTTTTACAATTTTTTTTGATTTTTTTTAAATACTTTAGGAAAAATATTTTTGATTTTTCTAATAAATCTACGAAAATAAATCAAGAAAAATATTTTTGTATTTTTTAGTTTTAAATAAAAGAAAATAATAAAATGATAACTTCACGAGGAAGGGTCTTCAAAACACTAATCTTCAAATTTCAACGCGATATTCGATACACACCTCCCCGGCAGCGACGCTAAAAACTGATTCGATCGGAACACACACGTAAGTATATATAAGGACGAGGTCAATTATAGTATATAGTATAAGTATTCCAAAAGGTTCAAGAAAGTTACTTTTGACTAAAGTAAAGTTCAAAACCTCCCGGGTCGTTTCCTTGACGAAGCGTGAATTGAGAATCGGTTAAATTCATGATCGCGTAATTTGAATAATCAATATTTTGGGATTTTGATTCTATTTCTACTCATGAAACGCAAAAACAAATAAAGTCAAGCAAACAAATAAGGCAATTAAGATTAAAGCCTAAAAACGATAACGGGAGTCCTAAAACGCGACCTAAAACCTAAATTACCAAAATTTAACCCAAAAAATGTTTTTTTATTTTTTTAAATCCCAAATGACTGAAAATAATTTTAGAAAAAAAGAATTATATTTTTTTTATTATGAATTAAAAACAGATTTAATCTAAAAATAATATAAAAAATATTAAACTAATTTATAAAAATCTGAAAAATTTATGAAAAGTACTTTGAACTAATTAAAATCTAAGAAAAATAAAAGATTTGGAACAGCAGTTGAAATAAGCAGGTAAATAAGCTGATAAGAAAAACTAGGGATTAAAGCATAAGTATTAAATGGAGCAAGATATAAAACGAAAAAGACCCAAGGGCAGTTGGTAGTGGGTGTGTGTGCTAAAGTGTTGGGTGTGTGAAGGGGAGGTCATAGGTTCGACCCCTGTGACCTTTCTTTTTCATAAAAAAAAATTTAATTTTTTTTGCAAAAAGCTTCTAATAAGCTAAAATACCAACTTTAACAAAAAAGGAACATTTTTTCAGAAAGTTAAAATAAGCCAGAAATGAGCTTAATAAAGTAGCAGATTCACTTAAAAACCTTTCAAGCTTAAACACTTAACTGTTTTTACACATAAGCCTTAATAAGCTCAAACTTAGTCCAAATAAGCTACAAGGACCTTAATCCAAACTTAATAAGCAAATCTAAACCAGAATAAGCAATTCTTATAAGCCATAAGCTCAGAAATCCAAATTAGCTTTTTGCTAAAACTGATATCAAAACAGCCTAAAAGGCACTTTTAAGCTACTTTTTAAACTAGAAAACCAATAAGCTAATGTCTAAAACCTAAAAAAAATAAGTCACTACTACAAGCTATAAGAATAAGCAAAAATTAAGCATTTAGGATCACTAATGAGCAAGAAAATGACTTATGAAAATGGCAGTTTAACTAAAATCCTATGTTTTGGTTTTTTCAAGTTTTTCTAAAAGACTAAAGGGCTAAGTGCAGCCCTCAATTAAGTTATGTAAAAGTTGACTAAACATTAAAATAAGCTTAAACATATGAAGCTTATATCCTAATGAGCTTATGAAATGAAAATCAGAACCTAAAACTCACTTTAACTAATCTAAAACTGAGATTAAAAAGTGGTGACCAAACTTAAAAAAAACTAAAACCTACTACGACAGTTTGATACCAAAACCAAAAATAACAATTTAAACCTATGACACTTTGTTTCTAATGCATATTAGGACCAAAATGAAGTATGAAAAACACCACAAAACAACTTACAAGCATATTTTATTAGCACCTTATCAAATAAGCTGATGCAATAAGCTTTTAAACTCACAGATTCTAAGGATGAACAAATAAAACCTTAAAAATAGATTTTAACTTTTAAAAACCTATAAAAGCTGTCTTAAAATCTTAGTTTGATCTTATCAAAGTTGGCTTAAAGGCCATAAGACAATCAAGCAGTACTAACCTCGGTTAGTATTGCTTGTGCCAAACACCCCTTAATAAGTTTGAAAATTATTTTTAAGCTTAAATCAGTTTAAAATAAGTTGTAAAAGCTTAAAACAGATTAAGATCTAAGTATTTGAAGAACCTTTAAGCAATATTCAACCACAATTAAAGAAACTGTTTTTAATCATCCTAGAACAATAAGCAATTTTATTTTTGGTTTTTCAAAACATTTTTGAAAAAAACAAAACAAAGTAGAACATAAACACATATTAATAAAGCTCCAACTAAATGAATAGA
This sequence comes from Tanacetum coccineum, assembly GCA_026074375.1. Taxonomy (NCBI): domain Eukaryota; kingdom Viridiplantae; phylum Streptophyta; class Magnoliopsida; order Asterales; family Asteraceae; genus Tanacetum; species Tanacetum coccineum. The sequence continues at coordinate 22,795 of BQNB010050348.1, read as the reverse complement.
AGATATAAGAAGACAAAATAAGCACTAATAAGCAGTATTAACCATAATGAAAGCAATACCTAAGCTTGAATAAGAAAATAAGCTAAAAAAATGAAAAGAAAGATTACCTTTACCCCTATGCTCTTAACAATGGAAAACAAGTCTCCCAATGAGCTTAACTAATAAGCTCCAGCTTGTTTAAAAACAAGCTGGTATTGTCTATAAGCCCATCCCAAATTGGCTTATTATCCAAAACATAAGCTGAGGTATATTTAGGGTGAAATATGGTTAAGTTATGATTCAGTTAAGCTTTAAGGGCTTAACTGAATACAAGGTAGCTTATTTAGTACAAGGAGCTTATTAGAGCTTATTAAGTAGTATCACAAAACATTCTAATCTTGAATTTGCTTATTTGGTAAACAATTTCAAAACCAAAGATAAAATAAAAAAGCAATTTTATTAATATTTGAAAGAAGTTACAAAGGCTTCAAAAGAAATACAATAAGCAAAACTTTACAATAAGCAAGCTAACACAGAAGAAAATAAGCTAAAAAAACTAGACACACCTAGAACTGAGTGAGAGGAGTCCTCTATTTTTTTAGTCATCAGCAGAAGGATCTAAAGCCCAAAGGATCGTGTAAGCCTTCAACCAGCCTCTAATCTTGTCTAATTCCCCAAGCAATCATTTGGAGCCCTTAGATCATGTGCTACGTCCATCCACCAATTAACACATGTAGGATTGCCAGCATGGTCTGCCAAAAACGTCACTGCGTGCGTCATGTGTGGAGGTGAATGGCTTTTACCTGCGAGTGCTATGTGTAAAAATAGAAGGAGGGAAATTGGGAACGAAGCACAGTAATTTTGATTGTGTTGACCCTGGTGTTATAAGATAGGATTTATGTTTTGGGCTTTTGATTTTAATCTTGGGCCAAATTTAGTAATAGGCTTATGGATTTGGACTTTGGGTTTTTTAAATGGGTTTAGGTTTTAAGTTTTATGTTTAATATCTTAATGGGCTGACCCGGCCCATTAAAATGGGTACGGGTTGGCCCATTAAAGATAAATACGCCTACAACTTCTGTTTCTCGTACTCTTTCCATTCCTGTGCTCGGTTTTGTCTGATTTGTTTCATTTTTGTCCTTTTGTGCAATATCCGTTACCTGCAAGACACAATTCACAATACAAACGAATACAATGCATTTTTCTATATTTATTGGTCATTATTGGTCTTTTTAGCTCGTTTTATTAGGTAAAAGGTATGTGTATTTAAGCACATACCATACACAAATAACATCATAGGGCCGGTTACACCCTTAATCAACACAAATGATATTCAAAATACATCTTTGAAATTACCATGTGCTTAAGTACTACATCCTTACACAATATCACTTCTAATTCACATAGGGAGGAGGATAGTACTTGTTCTTGTTAAGCTTAAACCACTTCTAGTCAATGGTTTTGCCAAGATGGTATCTAGATATTTTGACTATAAATACAAGCCTAATGCAAGCAAAATACACACACTTATTCACTAGCTAAAAAAATAAATATCTCTCTTGTTCTAGTCCATAACCCACGGCTCAAAATAGCATACCAAAACAATTCATAGTTTCTATTTTTTTAATATTGTAAGCATACAAGATTGGTTTAAGGTTGATTCTAAGGTGTTTACAAGTAAAGGTGCAAGTAAAATCAAGGGTTTAGCAAGAAAGGAAATTAGGGTTTTCAAGGAAGAAATAGGGTTTTATAAAAGGATTTTGGGTTGAAGAATTAGGGTTGATTTTATGGTCATCTCTTCTTTCATTCATTCAAGGTTTATAATTACATCTCATACTCCCATTTCAATTATTTTTATACATTCATATTTATTATCTTTTTAAATCACCATCTAGTTATTATTTTATAAAGTTTATAAAATAAAACAAGTTTATACATAATCAAGAAAATGTATATTCATGGTGAAAAGATGATGCAAGAAACATATTTTATTTGGTATATTACAAGTGTTGGATAATTTATATAATCACTTGCTGAATTTATTTGCTACAAACTTATTTATATAGTTTTATAAATAAATATTTGTTCTAGATATTTTATTTGGACATATTGGACCTAAAATAGATGGACATAAATTACAGGACTTGAAGTATACAAATAATGTTTTATTAGTTAAGTTAGAAGACTTGTAATATTTATATCATGGAAAAATTTATAAAAACAAGTGTTATAAATTTATTTTTGGGACAGAATGTATATTCTGTAAAGACACGAATTTTTTTTACAAAGTTTATACCTCATATTAAAATAGTATATTTCAAGACGATTCCGTGCATATAAGAAACTCGAAAAACAGATGTATAACGAAGGAGATACGAATTTTACGACATTTCAGTAATTAAATATATATATATATATATATATATATATATATATATAAGTGTTTTTATATAAAACAGTCTATACCTATTGTTTCTGCTCAGATTTTTATACAGTTTATGAACATAAGATTATGATAGATCATCTCGACACAATTCTGAATATATAAAGAACTCGAAAAACGGGTTTAATACGAGAAAGTTATGAATTTATAAAGATTTCAAAACTATATATTATTTTCATAGCTTTTATAAAGCTGTGAAAAACTTATAGAAACTGTGAACTTTGAAATCGGTGTTTTTGAGGGCTTTCGGGCTCGATTCGGCTAAAGTATAAAACTACAAACTTGTTCGGAATGACGTTTTACTATAGACATCAAGTTTTCGGAGACTAGAAGTGTATAAATATTTAACTAGACATTATAAAAGCTAGATAACTTTATATTAATTTTTCTGCAGTATTTTTCTAACATGAATAGTGTTGGTTCGTTTCAATAAAAACCTTACAAAATAATGTAGCATTACCTATATAATATTTATACATGTTTTTAACTTTATAAATAATTTTTACAAAATAATTAAACTATTTATATAATATCATTATATAAATAATAAAAATATTAAATCAAGCGTTATTTATAAATAATCAATTATTAGACAAAAATAATATTTTTACGGATACATATACTTGGACATTAAATATCAAGCGTGACTTAAACATTGTTTCAACTTTTATAAATTAAACAAAACTATTAGGTGGTGATATAACTTTATAATATACATTGTTGTATTTATTTTAAATACATCGTACTTATACGACCTATAATTAATTAGGTTGCATTCCGGCTATTCGTGACGATATTCTTTGTTGATTGTTACTACATTCGATACATTCACTTAAGGTGAGTTTATAGCCCCAGGTTTTACTCGTTTTACATATACTTTAACACTTTTTGGGGTGAGATTACATGCGCATATACAAATTGTTACATACTTGTTTTCATAACTTATTTACAAACTCATTTACATGATTGATTACAAACTCATTTACATACTCATTTACATATCTCGCGGTGGGATACATATCCTAAACCTAATTCATGAACACCAAATTAAACCTAATTAAACCTATCATTGAGGTATATGCCATCATCAGTCATCACGAAGGCTACTTTACATACGTTCCATTATCATATGTAGACGGTGATGTTGAAGTTGTTGAAAATGTCGATTTGGGAAAAACCAATTATGAAAGATTAAAGGAGATATGCAAGGAATGTTGTCTGTTTCCTGTTCACGGTATGTATTTTTGTGCCCCTAAAGTAGATATTGGTAAACATTTGAAACCATTAAGGAATGATTCTGAGTTAGCCAATTTTGTTAAAACTGCTTATGATAATGGTTGCAAAATTGAACTTTATGTTGAACATCATGGTTATAATGTTTTAGAGGGTGTAACTGAGGAGGTAGTTGATGAAGAATTAGATGATGAAATAGAAATGGAGGATGTATCTGAATATGTTGGTTTAGATCATGTAGGTGAAGAAGATGTGGAAATTCCTAACACAGGACTTACTGATAGTTTTCTAAACATGTTAGTGGATGGTAAGTACATAAGTCATACAGATTTTGGGGCTAAGGTTGATAAACCTAAGTCTAGTAGTTCAAGGAATGGTGATGATAGTTCTGTGGATGACAGATATAAGGTTAAAGAGGGGTTTTCATATCTATACATAATCCCAATTTGCCATGGAATGAGATGGCACCAATACTAGGCATGAAATTTGAGCACCCTGATCAGCTCAAGGATTGTTTGATCAATTATGGGGTAGCTAATGGATGCCAATTATGGTATAGAAGAAATGAATATAGGAATATTTCAATTCTGTGTGGTAAAAATGTAAAAGAAGGTAGGTGTTCTAGCCAGAAAGGAAAACAAAAGGTTGTTGAGGATATAGGTACACCTAACTCTAAGTCTAAGAAGGGCACATCTAAGAAATCTCAGTCACCTAAGACACCAAAGTCACCTAAGACACCAAAGTCACCTAAGACACCAAAGTCACCTATTGCCACACCTAATGCTGATGCTGCAAAGAAAGGTTGTTCATTTAGATTATGGGCAGGATGGATGCAAAGTGAGTCAAGTTTCCAAATTAAAACCTTGGTTCCTACTCATACATGTTCTAGAAATTTCAATTTGGGGTCATTAGTTACTTACAAATGGATAGCAAAGCAGTTTGCAATAGAAGTGTTAAAAAATCCTAAAATAAGTTATAGGCAGATGGTAGCAGATGTTAGAGAAAAGTTTATGATTAATGTAAGTGTACATCAGTGTAGAAGGGCAAAGCAGAGGGCAGTTTATGATCTTGAAGGAGGTCTGATTGACCATTATGCAAAGTTATAGGATTACAAAAATGAGATCTTGTCCACCAATCCTAATTCAATAGTTCAGATAGATGTTGACACATTGGATGATGGGAAAACTCAGTTCAAAAGGATGTACATTTGCTTCAAAGGTATAATATTTTGTCACATTTTATGTATCATTCTAAATTATGTATTTCATATGTTAGCTATTGAGAGTATGTATTTTTTTTATGTAGCTATGAAAGGGGGATGGACATCATGCAGAAGAGTAGTTGGACTAGATGGCTGTTTTTTGAAATCCAATTGCAGAGGTGAATTGTTGACAGCTACGGGAAGAGATTCTAGCAACAGATGTTTCCAATGGCTTGGGCAGTGGTGAGCATTGAGAACTCAGAGAATTGGTTATGGTTTCTTAGTCACTTGGGTAGTGATTTTAACCTTGCCATGGGAGCATATTTGATAATCCTTTCAGATGGTCATAAGGTATGATTTACCCTGTTATATTCTTTCTGAATTGGTTATATTAATAATAATTGTTTCTAACTACTTTTGAACAACATAGACTAATTGAGGCAGTTAAAGAATTACTACCACATGCTGAGCATAGATTGTGTGCAAGGCATATCTATGTAAATTTCAAAAAGAAATGGAATGAGCTACACTACAAATCTCTGTTCTGGGGTGCTGCAGCATCTACATTAGAGGTATATTTTAAGCATAAGATGAAATTGATAAAAAACATTGACCCACTTGCCTATAATTGGTTAATGGAAAGGGACCCTAAGGCATGGTGTAGAGCTTATTTTCAAATGAATAAGAGTTGTGCTGCTTTTGAAAATGGTATATCAGAATCATACCATAGTGCTATAGGATTTACTAGATCTAAACCCATTATAACTATGCTAGAAGAAATTAGAATTTACTTAATGCAAAGAATAGTTGCTATAAATCAAAAGGCTGTGAACTTAAATGATATTGTATGTCCTGCCATTAGAAAAGAGCTAGAGAAGTTGAAAAAACCCCAAAGGTATTGGATGGTTGTTCCCTGTGGACAAGAGTTTTTTGAGGTTAGGAAAGCAGATGAGGGGTTTGGGGTAAATTTGAATACAAAGACATGTACTTCCAAGAGATGGAATTTGTCTGGCATACCTTGTATTCATGCAGTGGCTGCATATTCTTTGCTTAATTAAGATCCTAGTAAAGGGGTGTCTAGTTGGTATAGCAAACAGATGTGGGTTGATGCTTATAGTCATTTTATAAAACTAGTAGGTGGTAGCTCATTATGGGTAAAGTCTGCAAATCCACCACCATTACCCCCCAAAGAGAGGATTATGCCAGGTAGGCCTAGGAAGAACAGGATAAAGCCTGTCACTGAGAGAGTTAATCAAGTGTCTAGGGCTGGTAGATACATGACATGTTCAAACTGTTAGGAGAAAGGGCATAACAAAGCAAGATGTCACAACCAAACAAGACCAAAACCACAACAAGAGAAAAGGAAACCTGGTAGGAAAAGAAAACAGGCTGCAAATCAGCAATTTAACTCACCAAATGCAGATTCAACCTTTGAAGATTCTAGTTCAGCTGATCTAAGTGCATCAGATTCAAGCTTGTAGATCCTAGTTCAGCAGATCCAAGTTCAGCAGATCCAAGTTCAGCAGACCCAACCTTTGCAAATCCAAATCAGAGCTTTACTGGACTCTTAAATTATGTGGAACAACAAGTATACTTTATATATTGTTGTTATTGATCTAGTTGAACCATATTCAAATTTTGCATATCTAACTTGTATTACATTTGGCAGATAATGGGTGCTGATATTACTGATGCTGAAATAGCTGCACTTGCTGATATGAATGAAGAAGAAGAAAGAGAAGCTAGAAGAAAGGATGTTGAAAGAGTTCTTGAGAAGGCAAAAAGGAAGGGAGTTTATAAAAAGAAAGGTGCTGGTGGATGAAGATGACCATCCGAGAGGATAACAAATCAAAGGAGGAAGAAAGATGACCCTAATGGTTCTGGAAAAAAAACCTGACACAACACTTGATGTTTCAGACTGAAAAGTCATCCTTTAAACACTATGTAGGGAATCAAATTATGTTTATTTGTCTTTCCAAGTAGGTTGTCTTCAAACTTATGGGTACCACTAAACAATGTAGCAGCATGTGGCTTTATTAAACAATGATTTAGAATCGTTTGTTAATGTTTGAGTTGTCTGTTTATGTTTGTTTGTTTCAACTTTTAACCCAATTGATTATTCTGTTTTTACCCAATTTAATTTGCAGTAAATAAGAACACAAACAATTACATAATACCTTCATTAGATAAAACCATTACATAAGTCACATTTATTACATTCCTACACCATTACATCATTCATTACATTCCTACACCATTACATAACCAAACTTAAACCTACACCATTACATAACCAAACTTAAACCTAGAAAATACATCCCAAAAACCATCCCTGAAACTACCACAACCACCACAACATTCACTTGGTTAGGAAGTACATAACAAACACCACCATAATGAACACCACAACTGCTTTCTTGTAGCAATCACCAGTCACTGTTCTCTCATTCAATTCCAACTCCAATTCATGAATTCTTCACTTGTAGGTGTACTCTTGAACTTGCATTTCTCTCCTTGCTTGTTGGAGTTGAACATAAAGATTGTGCATCTCAGTTCTTTAGTAACCATAACGGATCTCAGGATCAAGAAAGTGGTAGAATCTGCATTGGCTGCCTGATTCCTAAATGTGACAAAATTGTAACAAATTTAAAAAAAACAATGAAAATAACATAAAGATTAATGCTTGGCTTACACTATGCTTAGGACAACAAAAAAAATGTCTAGCTGGGTTTGCAGGAGTGCGTGAAGTCCTTTCAACAACTGGGAGATCACAAAAGCAATAGGTAGGAATAGGACAGATCCAATTTGATGTAGAAGATGAGGAAGACATCTTTTAATTGAGTTATGAATTAGGGTTTATAATTGGGGAAAAGGTTACAAAAGAGGGATAATGAGGCGTTTATAAAGATGAAGGGTGGGTGGGTGGGTGTGATGACGTGTATTGTACAAACGGTTAAACAAGTGGAAAAATGGATATACGTACCATATTGACACGAAATGTAAAGTTCATGTACCATATGGATAATAAATTTAGTTTACGTACCATATGGGTACATTTGGAAAAGTACGTGGCTATTAAAAGCCAAAAACCCTTCTAGATTATTTTCATTATTTTCCAATCGGGTTGATTCGGTCTTGGAATTCGTTTGATTGTAAATCGGCCTGGAGGCCGGGACGATGAAACTGGGTTTTGCTTGTTGAGAACGGATTGAACCATCGGTTTTTCGTTGGACCGGTTAACCCGGTTTGATATATACGGCTGAGTCCATGACCTATCTTTCTTAAAAATCTAACAAAGACTTTTTTTATAAATCGTTTTTAAGTTTAATAACAAGAAAAAAAGTGTTTGATGACTAATTAATGTTAGTTATAGTAGAGTTAAAATGTTACTTAAAACATCAATAATATATGCTATTCGAATAAATAATCCATTAAAACTTTTTATCAGTACGTTAGTTGTTTTGGCAATTCTTGCTATTTGTTCTGTATATATAGAAGCTTTTATCGTAAAGTGACAATAAAGTAAAAAAAATTGAATATCTTTCATCGGTTTTTTGAATGTAATGATAAATTAGGTAATATACAAACGCTTACCTATTTTATAATATATGAAAAATATACATATGTATAGAACGATTTGATTCCGACGGTTAAACTTAGAGTCCTTAGTCAATGACGGAGTTGAACATTATATCATGGGAGGGCCGAGAACGAAAATACAATTCTCACTATTTAGAGGACGAATTGTGTAATGTATATTTTTTTTGCCATGCAAGACATAACAAATTATACACAAGTGGAATAAATCATGGGAGGGCCAAATGACCCCTTTGATCTCATACCACTCCCACTTCATAGCTTCGCCAATAATACCATGTGGACCCAAATAACACCGTCAACTAAACCGGGTTCAATTTAAAAACCTTGTTTAAAACATTGGTTATTTTCTGGATTTATGTCCATTTGTGAAAGAAATAATTTTTATTCTAATATTTGCAGGTCTATCGTCTTTCGAAAACTCATTATTGACGTACTGATTGTCCGTAAAATTATAAAAGGGTGACGACAAAAAAGTGTTGGTCTTTTGAATTCATGAACATAAAAAAGCTAAATCTTAATAATTAAGGGGGTGATTTATCAAATTAAGGTGTAGTTATAAAGCATTTAATTGCTTTTTATAATGGAATGGAAGTTAGTTTATAAATAGGCCTCCAATTAAAGAGTTAAGGGTTTGGGTTCATCATTTTCTAGTGGCAAAAAGAGTTGTGGTTATTACTTTAAATGTGGTGAAAGTCTTATAGGTTTAATTTTTGCTAAGTATTTTCAAACTCGGGTTGATTCGGTCGGTTGAATCGGTTGACTCGTAAATCGGCCTGGAGACCGGGCCGAATGAAACTGGGTTTTGCTTGTTTGAGAACCGGATTGAACCATCGGTTTTTCGTTGACCCGGGTTAACCCGGTTTGATAAATACGGCTGAGTCATGACCTCTTTCTTAAAAATCTAACAAAGACTTTTTTTATAAACGTTTTTAAGTTAAATTAACAAGAAAAGTGATGATGACTAATTAATGTTAGTTATAATAGAGTTAAAAGTAACTTAAAACAACAACCAATATTATGCTATACGAATAATAATCTATTACAACTTTTAATCATAAGTTAGTTGTTTTTGCAAATCTTTGCTATTAGTTTGTATATATAGAAGCTAAAAAGTAAAGCTAATAAGTAAAAATTGAATATCTTTCATCGGTTTATTTGAATGTAAGATAAATTAGGTAATTATACAACGCTATCTATTAAATATATGAAATATATACATATGTATAGAACCGATTTGATCCGACGGTTAAACCAGTCAATGGCGGAGCTTGACAATATATCATGGGAGGGCCGAAAATACAAATCTCACTATTTAGAGGACGAAATGTGTAATGTATATTTTTTTGCATGCAAGACATAACAAATATACACAAGTGGATAAAATCATGGGAGGGCCATGACCCCTTTATGTCTCTTCATAGCTTCGCCAGTAAAACTAGTGACCCAATAAACCGACAACTAAACCGGGTCAATTTAAAAACCATGTTTTAAACATTGATTATTTTCTGATTTATGTCCATTTGTGAAAAGAAATAATTTATATTCTAATATTTTCAGGTTATGTCTTTCGAAATCATATTTGACGTACTGATTGTCCGTAAAAATTAATAAAAGTGACCGACAAAAAGTGTTGGTCTTTTGAATACATGGAACATAAAAAAGCAATCTTAACTAATTAAGGGGTGTTTATCAAATTAAGTATCTAGTTATAAGCCATTTAATTAGCTTTTTATAATGGAAATGGTAGTTTTAATAGGCCTCCAATTAAAAGAGATTAAGGGTTTGGGCTCACAAATCCTAGTGGCAAAAAAGAGTTGTGGTTATTACTTTAAATGTGTAAAGTTTTAAGTTTAATTTTTGCTAAGTGCAAACAATTCGAAAGTAGTCACGCCAACCTTTTGAAAATAAAAAAGCTTTACCTGGTTAAGTCTGTGTGACGGTAAATTTAAGACATGTGAATCAATCGGCCAAAAAATCAAAAATCATGCTTACCAAAAAAACAATCTTTCACATATGGAGATAAACTCGGTTAGCCAAGTTGATGGGCGGATGAGATGAGAGACCAGTGGGCGTTAGACCTTTCTCAACTATTTTAAAAATAAGAACAGTCGACCCTTACGAACGCTACCAATTTAATATTGTGTCGTTTGGATAAAAAAATTTGTAACGTCTGAACTCAAGAGTCAAGAGGATGACTTGTGGAACAAATGAATAAACCATTAAAAAAGTTGCTCATCTCACGAGATATTGAATGTTTTTATTGATTTGTTCTTTCATTAATGATCACGTTAATTATTGACTTCTTTGAATCTTTGTGTCTTCAATTCTTTAAAATATTGATTTGTGATCTTATCGATAGTTTTTGTTTGATATTAAAGTACCGGTATATTTCTTTAAAATATAGCACAAAAGTCAAGTATTTTAAAAATAAAAACAGTCGGCCCCTACTAACACTACCAATTTAATATGGGCAAATCGTATAAAAGTGTATCTAACTTATGCTTAATTTCAATTTAATGTACTAATTTTTTTTTCTCAGTTTAATGTACTCAACTTATTTTTGATTGCAATGTAAGACTTATTATGGGTTTCCCGGTCATTTTATAATTTTAGCAGATTTTTAATTAAAAATCATATCTTCAAACTACTTCTCAGATTTTTCTTAACTTTAATGTTTTTTTTTATCTTTGAAAATTTTCTCTTTCAAACCACACGCACAAAGAAGAGTTAAGATCAACATAGACCCATTATTTGTCATAGATCCAATGAATCAATCTCAACCATCTATTTTTTCATCAAAAATAAAAAAAACCACTTTCCACCTCTTTTTTAAAAATAAAATATCTTACAAACGGTAAATCGTCACACGACAAAAAATACACCATCGCGACGAGTATTTTGTTATCTTTCAGTAGACGGGTGACACGATATACTTTCAAGGAACTTTTTTCGATTTTTTTTTTCAGTCACGAATTGCGAAAATCATATATGATTCGTATAACGAATAATATATGATTCGTATAACGAATCATATATGATTTCATGAAATCGTATATGATTTCATAAAATCATAATATATGATTTGTGATTCTAACGATTTTTTTTTAATTTTGCTTTAGTCATGAATTGCGAAAATCATATATGATTTGTGATTCCGACGAACTTTTTTTCAATCACTAATTGCGAAAATCATATATGATTCGTCATACGAATCATATATGATTCGTATAACGAATCATATATGATTTCATAAAATCGTATATGACTTCATAAAATCATAAAAAAAAGTTCGTCGAAAGTACATAGTGTCGCCCCTCTATAGAAAGATAATTTGATTCTCGTCGCGATGATATGTTTTGTTTTGCGTAACGATTAACAGTGTGTGAGATATTTTTTTTTTAAATGTGAAAAATGGGTTTTTTTATTTTTGATGAAAAAATGAGTGGCTATGATTGGTTAATTGGGTCTATGACAAATGTTGGGTCTATATTGAACTTTTGGAGAAAAGACACAAAACTGAAAGACAACACATAAATCACCACCGCCAATTGCAGCCCACCGTAACGAAGCACATCATCATCACCATCACAACCGCAATATAACCACCATAACCAACTCACCACCACGCTAGATCTCTTCGCGCCGCCATCACCGGATCTAGCTGTCGTCATTTACATTTATTTTGTTCAATCACATCATGTAAATGTTTACTCTGAGCGGTCTTTTTTTCAAGTTTTAGTAATTATATCATGTACTCGATCTTAGTTTTAGAAGAATAAGAATGGTTGTGGTGGAGTTGGTGTACTCTCACCACTTAACCCAAAAGTAATCTTCTTAACTTTTAAGGAGTATGTTACATAAAGTGTTTTCTTTTATGTTTTCGATTTGGTATATCCTGAGTCGGTTAAGAATTTCCCATGTGACCGTGATCTGGAAATTGGCATTCTTTTTTCTATGTTTTTCAAGTAAAATTTTAGCTTTTTACTATTGAAGGCTAATTTGATTTCCTTGATTATTTCTCACCAAAATACAAAGTATATATAGATTACAAAGGGGATGGGCTTGAGCCCAAGATAACTATGACAACTCATTATTGACAAATCAAGATAACCATGACACTCATGATTAACAAATCATCCAAATATAAATAAACTAATATTGGAAGGAAGCCAATCAAACATATTAACTAATACGCCCCCGCAGTTCGAGCGGGAAGAGGGCGGACGCTCAAACTGAATCGAAAATCTTCTAACAAAACTGAAGGCAATCCCTTGGTGAAGCTATCAACAATTCACGAAAGCTCGAGACTGAAAGAGATTACTTCTTTTATTGATGAAACTAACTTTGTTGATGGGGACGTCATTCAGCAAGCAAGAGCTGAGCCAAATCTTCATGATCCATGACTTGAAAGCAATTGTAGCAACTTACGAAGCGGATAAAAAGTCCCAGCAAGATGATATTTTCTTTTTTTTTTGAAAATTATGAAAAGGTCAAAGACAATGCCACGTCACTGAGTATGATACTTGCGACCGTAAAGAAACCTGCTATTAGTCTTGCATTGCAATAAAAAATAAGTTGGGTACATTAAATTTTTAAAAAAAATAGAGTACATTTAATTGAAATTGAGCATAAGTTGGTACACTTTTGTGCGATTTGCCCATTTAATATTGTGTCGTTTGGATAAAAAAAAATTGTAACGTCTGAACTCAAGTCAAGCGGATGACTTGTGGAACAAATGAATAAACCATTAAAAAAGTTGCTCATCTCATGAGATATTGAATGTTTTTATTGATTTGTTCTTTCATTAATGATCACGTTAATTATTGACTTCTTTGAATCTTTGTGTCTTCAATTCTTTAAAATATCGAATTGTGATCTAATCGATAGTTTTTGTTTGGAGGAATGCTAGGACCACAAAGAGTTTACAAAAAGATTTTCACAAAATGATGTGGCATGATGATTTGTACATCATTGATCAATTAAAAGATGAGAGATAAAAAACTTGAATCCAATTATTGCATGCCACATCATTTTGTGGATTTCTTTTTGTAAACTCTTTCTGGTTCTAGCATTTCTCGTTTGTTTGATATTAAAGTACCGGTTTATCACTTGTTGCATACTTAATTACTTATTTTACCTTTGAGAGTTATCATATTAACTCACAAAATAAGTAAAATGGAGCAAACTATTTAAATCAATTGAATGCAAAGTCAAAAGGTTAAAAAGAATGTAAGGAGCCGTTTGATTCGCAGAATGTTTTTGGTGGAATTGAAATGTGTTTGAGGAATTGGAATGTTAAGGAATTGGAATGTTAAAGAATTGGAATGTTAATGAATTGGAATCTGACGGAATTGGAATTTGTGAAAACTATCGCGTGTTTGGTTGGAAAAAAATGAAATGAAAAAACAAATTATATAATTATATTAATAATAATAAATATAATTTTTAAAAAATAAATAAATAATAATAATATAATTTTTAAAAAATAATATAATTTTTAAATAAATAAATATATATAATTTTTTAAAAATAAATAATAATATAATTTTTAAATAAATAAATAAATAAAATTTTAAAAAATTAATAATATATAAATAAAAATTAATAATAATAATAATAATAAAATAATAACAAAATAATTAATAATAATAATAATAAATTAATATAATAATAATAATAATAATAATTTATTTTTGATGATAAAAATATCGAATTCCATGGAATTATAAACTTTCCTTCCGTTTTATGATGGAATGTTGAATTCCACACATAAAAGAATTTGAGTTAATTTATTACATTCATTCCGCCAACCAAACACACTAAGAATGTAATTTAGATTTTGAATTTAAACATTTTGCCAACCAAACACATTATGGAATTGGAATTTTGATTCCATCAGAATCCTGAAGATTCCGCGAACCAAACAGGGCCTAATAGAGGTGCGCAAATCAGTTAACCAGTTCGGTTCGGTTTGAGTCAAACAGGAACCAGTTTCAGTCAACAGGAAGCCGAAACCAGTTCGGCACGAACCTGAACCGGTTTGGAACCGGTTTGGGTATCGGTTCATGCCGAACCGGTTTGCCGGTTTGGAACCGGTTCGGTTCCGGTTAACCTGTAAAACCGGTTTGGTCAGTTTTGGTTTTTTTTTTTTTTTTTTTTTTTTTTTTAACATATAGGAAATACAACATAAACGAAATACAAAGAAGTCGTGATGACAAGAACGGTTGCTGTTTATTTTTTAAACATATAGGAAATACAACATATAGGAAATACAACATAAACGAAATACAAAATAAAACTAGTAGTATGTGTATTGTCCGTGTCCGTGTGAATAATCTACGGAAAGATTCACGAAATACAACATAAACGAAAGATACCATATTTCGTATAATACATATTATACAATCCTTGGAAAGATTCATGAAAATAATCTACGGACCTAGTTGCAAACCCATCATCGGCAAACTCCAAGTCCCTACTTAGCCTTGAGTACTTCACAATGAGGATGACTAATATGATTCTTCAACGTCGTATTGGAACCAACCGCAAAGAAATGAAAGCAGAACTTGCATTGTGCTTTTTTATGACCGTCGGTCATAATGCACATGTTGTAGTCTTTCCAAACTTCTTGGTTTCGACTGGTTTGTACGATTTCACGGATTTGCAGTGCACTTGATGAACCAACACCGGTAGTAGCTGAGCCAGAGGCGGATTCACTTGCCATTGAGGTGGATATGTTTTTTTTTTNTGTGTTCTTCTTCAATAGGTCCGTCAAAGGGGATGCTATGGCCGAGTATCCCATGATGAACCTTCGGTAATAGTTTACCAAGCCAAGGAAAGATCTCAACTCCGTAACCTTGGTTGGTGGTTCCCAATCTTAGATAGCCTTTATCTTTGCACCATCCATCATCAATCCACCATCCTTGATCTTATGTCCTAAGAACTCGACTTCATCTTCGGTGAAAGAGCACTTCTCCAACTTTACATAAAGTTCATTGTCTCGTAACACTTGGAATACCTGTTTCAAATGCAAGACATGCTCCTCTAAGGTATGACTATAAACAACAATATCGTCTAAGTATACCACCACAAATTTATCAAGGAATGGGTGAAACAACTTATTCATGAGGGTGCAGAATGTCGCGGGAGCATTGGTCAAGCCAAAAGGCATGACTAAGAACTCGTAAGATCCGTACCTAGTGACACACGTCGTCTTGGCCTCGTCTCCTTTCGCTATCCGTACTTGGTAGTACCCTCATCTCAAGTCCAACTTGGTGAAGTATCTCGCCTTTCCAAGTTGATCAAACAAATCTGCAATGACAGGAATATGGTATTTGTTCTTGATTGTTACCTTGTTAAGTGCCTGGTAGTCTATACACATCCGCAAGGACCCATCCTTCTTCCTTTAAAATAGCATCGGCGCACCATATGGGGCTTTCGAGGGTCGACTGTAGCCCGTATCTATTAGCTCCTTGAGTTGGTTGCGTAACTCTTCCAACTCGGGTAGTGGCATTCGGTAAGGGGCTTTGGCGGGGGGTTTGGAACCCATCTCTAACTCGATGGTATGATCCAACTCCCTCCTAGGTGGTAGTTTCTTGGGAAACTCCTTGGGCATCACATCCTTGAACTCATCAAGTACCCGCTCGATCACCTTTGGTACCTCCATTTTGCTTGAACCCTCATCCGTCACTAGCCTTGTTACCAACAAATAGCAAGGCTCACTCTTATTGAATCCTTTCTTGAATTGCATGGCCAAAAGGGTCTTCGCTCTACTTTTAGCATCCCGCTTCATACTCACCATGCAAGTCTTTCCACCATCTAGGATAAAGCTCGTACCTTATCAAGAAATTCCAACCCAAGAACTACTTTAAAATCATCCATCGGGACCACCGACAAATCAATCGTCCCCTCCCATTCTCCTATCTTCGCCTGAACATCCTTAGCCACTCCATGAATGGCCTTGGCCAGAGAATTTACCGCCTTAATTGTTCCACTTCCTTTCGTAGCGTTAATCCCTAGCCGTTTGGCTTCATCATCCGCCACAAAGTTATGAGTCGCACCGGAATCAACAAGAGCACGAACCTTAACACCGTTGATGGTTGCTTCCACATATTGTAGGCCTTTTCCTACAACCTTCGGCACCTCCGTCTTCGCCTTGATTGCATTTAAGATCCTTATCGAACCCATGCTCCCGCCATCACTCGCGTCTTCGTCTCCATGAGCCGACAAACCGTTGAGGCTTGCTTTCTTCGGGCAATCACGAGCTCTATGAGGTCCATCACATATGAAGCATCCACCACTCTTGTAGCTCGTCTTCAAGTTTTTATCCTTTCCGGTGGGAGGTTTACGTGCAGGATCGACCTTTGGTTGGGCATTCTTTTCTCCCCCACCTTTCTCTTGGTTCACCTTCCGATCTTTCGGCTTAGACGATTCCCTCCTCGTACTAAAGTCAATCAAAGCCTCGGCATGAGCAATAGCCGTAGAGAGATCTTGAACTCCTCGTCGTTCCAACTCCGTCTTAGCCCATCCTTGTAAACCATCAAGAAAGTAAAAGAGAGAGTCTTGGTCGGAAAGCTCCGGAATCTCCAAGACAAGTGTGGTGAACTCCTTGACGTACTCCCGTATCGTCCCGGATTGCTTGAGTTTACGAAGCCGACTCTTCGCCTCGTTCTTAGCATTCTCCGGATAGAATTGCTTCTTGAAATCCGCCACAAATTCAGCCCAAGTATCGATAGTAGCCGTACCTCGCTCGATATCTCCATACCGACGTCTCCACCATAACGCCGCGGTATCCTTCAAGTATCGGGTCGCCATCTTGATCTTGGAAGCATCATCCACCACGTTGACACCTTCCAAGTATTGTTCCATCTCCCACAAGAAATCATCAACCGCCCTAGCTTCCCGCTTTCCCACGAACGGTGATGGTTTAGGAACATCAATCTTCGGACCATGATTAGTGTTGCCGCCGCCACTAGCCAAGGACCGCTTGCACAACGCCATATCCGCTTGCAAGGCTTCAATGACTTGATGAAGTGTGGAGACCTCTTCTCCAAACTCCTCCCGTATCTTCGTGATCTCGCCCATGAACGAATCTCTTAAGTCATGGATTTCACGCTTCAAGTCGCCACTAAGAGTATTGAGGGCTACTCGAAAGTCCTCCCTCATACTCGTGAAATCGGAGTCCAAACCTTCCAAGCCCTCAACTTGGTTCTTCAACTCCGCCATGGATGTCTCAACACCCGCCACTCTCTGATCCAAACTTGCCACAACGTCTTTGGACGTACCTCTCTTCTTGGGGTTTTGACGCAGATCGTCCCGACCCCTGTTCTCGTCAATAACCGTACTTCCACTAGCAGCGTTCTTCTCGGTTTCAATCGCCATTGCCTCGAATCGACCTTGCTCTGATACCACTTGTCACGGACTTGTCTCGACAAGGGTCTTCCGTGTGGCACTTAGTCTCAACTAAGTCAGCCTTGCTCAAACACTCAACGATCTAGGCAACTAAGAAAGCTTTAAAGAAAGGAACACAAGTGAAAGGGGAAATGCTTTGTATTGCTAAAGAGAACTTTACAAGAGAGAATACAAGTGAAGAATGAGATGATTTCCCCAAATGAGGATGGCTCTATTTATACTACACAAACTAGGGCTACAAATGGGCTTTATTACAAGGGCCCGTATTCTACAACCTTCTACAAGAAGCTTCTAGGTCTTCCATGAGCTTCCAAGGGCTTCCAAGAGCTTCCAAGACCTTCTCCCACCTTCCATAGAATTCCACTAAGTCTTCTAGTCAAGTGTAGAACAATCCGGAATCCCGGGTAACCTCGTAAAATTAGGCGGGACGTGACATTAGACTATCTTCAAGTGAACCTGCACACATTTCATGCTATTAAGTAAATGATAAAAAATATATAAATAACGCCGTCAAAAACATGTATAATCAAGGCGTTATCAAAGATCAAAGGCAAACTAAATGTAAGTGACTGAAACTGCCAACATGTCAAAGTTATAAAGCTGTGAGAAGTTGTATAAAGGAAGTGTCAAGCTCTAAGAAGTTAAAGGACTAAAGATGAACTATTGGGTATATATGTCCCATTATCAGCTAGGGTTTCATATCTTTGATACCTGATTACTTTCAGTCTTTGTTATCTCTCTCAGTTGTATTGTTGTTTTTATTTCTTTGATATCATCCTACATCATTATTCTTAGTCTGTATCACTGCGTCTTATAGTTTAAAGTGTGAGTGAACTTGTAGTGAGGTTGATAAGATCCAACTAGTAGGGATTATCATTGTCTTTGTATTCTATTTGATGAGAACACGTTTTGTGGACTCATCTTCTTGACTTGTTTGATAATAAGATATTGCACGTGGGGAGGTTGGTTGTGTGTAAGAATAAATGTTCATTGTGGATTTTTGAAATGATTCTATTAATGAATTTTAATTTTGTTGTTAATTTTTTTTAAAAAGATGTAGGTCGCCTTACTATGGCTAAAAGGTCGCTTGTAGGTCGCCAGAGAGAAAAAGCTGAGGTGACAGGAAAAATGTAGGTCGTCCGGTGTCCTAACTATGAGTAGCCTAAATTATTAAAATATGTTTTCTAGAGTCTATCATTAAAGAAGTATCTTTTTCTTTAGATTACTTATTGTTATAGTAGTAAATCATTAAGATATGTATCTTCTATCATAAAAGCACTAGGTAGAGTTGGTGTCATTGAGTAAAAGATGTGTCACTTACCATTCTTAGCACTTTTTGTTGGATTATATGGTAGTTGGATTAGCTAAATACAACTAGAAATGTGTGAGCCTATTGGGGGCACACATGTTAAACACTTAGAGTGCGTTTTAAACTTCACGTAAACGTTTTATTGTAAACCAAGGATCAAAAAATGACTAGACAAGAATCCTATGGTTGTTTTAAAGTGCAGCCGGTCATAGTAGGTTCAAAGAGGGTGTCTAGGTTCATTTTTAAGGGATAAGAAGAAAAGAAGAATTGTGATAAGACTTAAACTCAAGGGTTTCCTAGTCTTATCATAATTAGGGTTGAGGTGGTATAAATATACCCTCACCCTTAGCCATATGCACGACACATATAACATAGAAACATCCCAAAATTAGTTTTGGATCTCCCCTCTTTCTTCTTAGCCGATTAAGTCAAAACCCTAACTAGGTTTTTGATTTTCGGTTCGCCCCTTATAGCTTGCTACTGATTTTTGGTGATCCCATAAAGGGTTTTGGCTGTTGTGATTTGATCCCACAGGTGTTACAGTAGGTGTACAAGTCTTGGTTTACAGGTTGTTAAGGCATAACAATACGCAGAATCGATCTAGGGTTTTGTTTGGTGATTTTTGATTGGATTCGGTGAATTTTGGTTGAACCGAATTTGATACAAACCCTAGGTGATCTTCCTGATTTTTGGTACAGAAGGTTTGTGAGGCTTTTGGTATTTGATTATGGGTATATTGGTATACACTTGTTGTTTGGGATATACGTGAAGTAGGACTAGCATCCGGGCGCATTCGTTGGACGTGTTTGTGTGAGCACTCGTAGAGGTGGAAGCTTATCCACTAAGTTTCATTGCTGTTGACTTCAAGGGTTAATTTCATATGTTTCCCTTTTGTTTATTTATTGTGTGTTAATCGTATGCACCATAATTGATCCATATCCGCTGCGTACTCGTGGTTGATAATGGTTAACAGTTTATTAAATCCTAACAGTGGTATCAGAGCCAACTCGTTTGGTGTTTTATGGGTTACACACATAATTAAACACGCTAGGGCTGCATGAAATCTTGTTTATTTATTGTTTTATTTGAAAATTATGAGAATTATATGCAATACTTGCCATAAATAATGAATAAACGCCTAGATTCAACACAAAAGTTAACTTGATAAAAATAAGAATAGATTAAAATTAAAAGTTAATCTTGCTGCCATGTTATTCTATTCTTGTTTTATCTCGGCTGTAAGACTCGCGCAATCATGTTATATGATGGATGTGGCGATCTAGGCACTTTAGCAGAAAACCTAGTGAGAGTCTTATGGTTCTCCAATTGGGGAAGACTCTTTTAAGAACTCGAGGCATTATATGATTACTGCTTTCTATACAAGAGTTTGTCTTCAATTTTACTCTAATTTTCTGTCTGTTTTAATTGCTTATATGTGATATGTCATGTGTCTAGTCAATATTTGCAAAATAGACTTTATGAAACTCTTAAAACGGACCTATAATTATAGAGAAACTTGGATTTAACATGTCTAGTATTACACACGTAAGCATACTCCTTGTGACCAGCTATGTGTTATTTGCGAAACCGGGGTTTTTTTAGATAAATTAATACGGACATTAAACAATGAAATTTGATTTCTTGTGAAGCTTTAGTTTTATATGCGCAGTATGGGGTTGATTTGATCTTTAATTTTCTCCCGCCCCACTACATTCTATGGCATATGAGGGAATTATTAGAATTACTTGTGTCTTCGGACACATGTAGGAGTACAATATAGGGTTTGATCAATTTGTAATCCCACCATATTGGCAACAATAAAACTAATGTTAACAAAGGGGTTTCTTAACATACAATAGCACCATTAGTCAGTTGGAAGTACGGCTCACCCATTGTTGAACAAACTACAAGAGAAGTTTAAGGCGGGATATGCTACGGCTTCCCAAAAGAAGTCAGATTTTTAATACGCTTCGCGCTGACCTGTTTCTCCGCTTCTTTATGCCTCTAAAATGGAGCTACTGAGAACATTTGACAAAATGATGTCTATACCAAAAAGGTTAACAAAATGTTTTCTTAACTTTGTGCTACAAGTTGTTTTGCATGCTTCTTGTACACGATTTTGTCACATTTATTTGTATACCCTTATGTGAAATTTTAGGTTTATGCTAGCCAAAACTAGAACACGTGCATTTGGCTTGACCTCTCTAGAACACGTTCTGTTTTGGTGGACTTAAATCTAGTTACCTGGTCAGACGTCGGACCCGAGGCATAAGATGAGACCAAATATGCTTTTGACATTACTATAAGAGTTACTAATGTCACTAGTCTCATAAATCTAAGAGTTGCATTCCATGCAATTAACGCTCGTCGCTTACCTCATGCCCTACTTGTTTACACATTGGTCAGACCTTCTGTGATAAGTGGGAGGTCAAGTTGAATCTTAATCTTATTAGTAATTAATTGGGTAGTTAATTCTTTTAAGAACTTAATTATCGACAATACTAATATTTGAACTTTTTCTAAATTGTAGATGACAACCTCGTCAGCTAACAATTCGCTCTTTAAGGGTTTCTTCAAGAAACAAAAACTGACTGGACCCAA
The DNA here is from genome assembly GCA_026074375.1 of Tanacetum coccineum. Taxonomy (NCBI): domain Eukaryota; kingdom Viridiplantae; phylum Streptophyta; class Magnoliopsida; order Asterales; family Asteraceae; genus Tanacetum; species Tanacetum coccineum. The sequence goes on along the minus strand of BQNB010050348.1, from coordinate 1,018 downwards.
CTTTATCGATTGCTATCAACAACTTAGGATTGTACTATCAATTGAGGATAAGTTGAATTACCTAGAGTAGCCACTTCCTTCTGCTCCTATAGCTCTAGAGGGTCAGCAAGTTACTCCTAAAATCATTGCAGCTTATACTGCTTGGATTAAAGGATCAAAAGAGATAGCTGGACTCATGCTCATGACCATGGAACCAGAGATCCAACAAAATCTAGAAAACCTCCATGCTAATGACATGCTAAAGGAGTTAAAAACTCTGTTTGCTCAACAAGCAGAGCAGGATCTTCTTCAGACTACGCGAGATTTTCACTCTTACAAGCATGAGGAAGGGCAGTCTGTTAGCTCGTATGTTCTGAAAATGAGGGGCTATATAGACAATCTAGAGCGTTTGGGGCACCCCGTGTCACTTGGCCTTGCTGTAAGCCTCATCTTGATCGGTCTACGCCAGGAATTTGATGAGTTTGTGCAGAATTATAATATGCACAGCCTGAGGAAGACAGTTAATGAGTTGCATGCTATGCTAAAGCTCCATGAGCAAACTCTAACTATGCCTAAAAACAACGCTCCTGCTCTACATGCTATTCGAGCTGGAAAGGTCTAGAAAGAGAACAATAAGCACAAGAAACATCAACCCCAAATGGCCGCTAGGGGACAAAATCAAGGGAAGGGGAAAAATAAGCTCGCTTATGCTCCCAAGCCCAAGATTCCACCTCCACCCAAGAGGGAAGATCCCACAAAGGACTCAATCTGTCATGAGTGTGGTGAGACAGGACATTGGAAGAGGAACTGTCCTCAGTATTTAGCTGAGTTGCTGGTGGTTCAGGTATCTTCGTTATAGAACTCAATACTTTCCTTAATAGATCATGGATCTATGACACTGGTTGTGGTACTCATATTTGTAATACACAGTGTAACATTCTGTATTTTTAGGTCATTTATGACGTCATCTATTTTACTAATTATTTTTTTTCTCGTACGCGTTTACTTTTAATTCTTATTATATAGTAAAATCGCGTAA
>BQNB010050347.1:23296-41552 GCA_026074375.1 Tanacetum coccineum | reverse complement strand
CTCCCTAGTAATATAGTACTTTGATAACCATATAATATTCTATCTAGCTCAATCACCAACTAATGGTTTTGGTAAAATTACGTTTAATAAGTTAAAACGTTTATAATTTCCGTTTTAGTAAAACTAGCATAACTTTTGCGTTTTAAGCCCGATTTTTCATCTTTTCGTATTAGGACGAGTTACCATAATTTGACATTTTCAATATTTTGACCCTCTGGTGAACAATAACTTTTACTGTTCACATCAGACGTGACTTTTATTTAAATTGTATTTGTTGTCGTAAAACTCGTAAATGTCGTATTTTATAATTCTTTATAGCTTCCGTGTTTTAACGATTCTTTAAGACGTTCTCGTTTTTGAGAAAGTTCTATAAATTTATGAGTTTAACAAAAAATAACTTTCTGTCATGAATAGTAACGGTGTATAAAATATTTTATTAAAAGTAGTAATTTGTCGTAAACTCGCCGAAATTTATAACTCGTTACGTTTATTAATGAAAAATAATACGATTCTTATCATTTTGGAATTCCTAAAAATATGTTTAGTAAGTTAAAAATATCAAACTTGCTGTTTGAATAAATTTTATAAAAAGTTTTTATAAACCTCCGTTTAATTAAACGATAACTCGCTTTTTAACGAACTTTTTTCGTTTATAATCCGTATAGAACAAGTTTCTTACCTTTTCGGAATCGTCGTGAAATGTATTATTTTATAAAAACATAAAATCCTTTGTTTAGAATTCGAAAACCTACTGACCCTATATGATCTTTTATATAACTTATTATTAACTATGTTTTTATATAACTTTTTTAACCTCACAATTTACCACAAGTCTTTTATATAATATAAATATTATCATTATTTATACATATATAATCGACCATAAGTTCATATTTGTCCCAAGATCATCAAGATCACAGTTATAAACTTTACATGAAATCATAAAACTCTAAATTAACTTTAAATTAACAAAGTTTATTTTATGAACTTTTATGCTTAAACCAGATGTACAAGACTTAAATATCCGTTTATTTCATGATATTACCAACATCAGTAAGATTGAGAGTTTACAAAATCATAATCACAAAAAAATTATATTGTTCATTCAAAAGTATTCAAAATGGTGATTTCACTATATAACACATTATATACATAAAAACTCATAAACTAAGAGCATAAAGGTTTAAAGTAGACCTTATGATGTGTGATGATGATGAGAAACAAATACTAAACCCGTGTTTAGCCTTAAAATCCACAGCTTGCACTTAAGAAACCCTTTTTTCACACAGAAAACCCTAATCTTGCTTTTCTTGATTATTACTTGTAAATCCTTAACCAATACTTGGAAATACCTTAGAATGTCTTAGGATAGATGTGTATAGGAGTGTATGGGTTGTAGAAAAATTGCTATGGATTTGGTTGAGTGCTTGCTTGATGCCGTAGCATATAGAAGAAAAAGGAGTTTTGTTTGAATTTTCCAAGATAAGTGTTTAAGTGTAATATTTTCTCTATACTAGCAATGCATGTATAAGATGATTTAGATCTATTCAAAGGAACAGTTGAGGGTTTTTAGGGAGTCATGGTCCATAAGTCTGGTCAAATAGACAAGGTATGGGTAGGCTTTAATGAGGTATGGTGTGGTTTAATGAAAGATGTTGTACATTTGACCAAAGTGGAAGAGTTTCCCTATATTTCTTGTATCCATGGCCATGATTTCGGCAAATTATACTACATATGATAATGTTGTTGAAATGGAATCTGCTACTCCAACTCCCAAGTGGGAGCTGTTGGAATATGTTAGTTGGATTCGCATGTTATGCAACTAGAAATACGTGAGCCTATTGGGGGCACACATGTTAAGACACGAAGAGTACGTTTATTAAATATTTAATACATATACTCGTTTATATTTATTAAATATATAAATATGTTTAACGAAATATATTTAAACGGTCGTTAGTTTCCGTTAGACGCTTAACTAACTTAATATATCCGTTAAATATAAAGAGAAGGGCTTAAGTGTCGAAAACCGAATTTCTCGTCCTTTTTCTTTAGAGGCCAATTCTAGGAAGGATCTAAGAGGGGGCATGGAGATGTTTTTCGAAAAGTGTTGGAGTGGAATACAACAACTTGTTGGACAAGTTTTAATAACTATATAACACCCTTAGGGTTGTTCTTTTGGTTCGTTCCAACACACACGAGCAAAACACAAATTCACTTTGTGTATCTAAACCCTATACTGATCATAACATAGATTCAATACAAACACCAGCTTGTTCCGTGTATAAAGAATAAGGTTTTGATTATCATACCATCAAAGGACATCTAGTCCAATGGTTGTGTTGTTCCCTTCTGTTCTCACAGACCTGGGTTCGATCTCCACAGTGGTCTGTTTTGGGTTGTTGTTTTGGTAATCGTGAAGTGACGACTAGCATCGTGACGTATTTGTTTGACGTGTTGTGTGAGCAACCCTAGAGGTGATAACTTAATCACTAAGATTTAAGATCAAGATTCACGTTTATTGATTTTTATCATTAAACATAAAGGTTAGTATTACTTACTTTATCTGTGTGTTAATTTTTAATATCAGACTAGATCCATCCGCTGCGTACTTGTAGTAAACATGATTTACTAGTTTATAAAATCCCGACAGAAAGGAATTATTAGCATTTCTTGATTGTTTGATACTAGATACAAATAAACTATTATGTAGTTGAAAGTGTTTAATACATAGTTACATACAACCTTTTGAATGTGTTTAAAAGTTAAAGAAGAAAAAGACCAACCAATTCAGTTGTTTACAATGTTGGCACACATTGAAATGGGCATGGACTACTGGTTATCTAAGCACGGTGAGCAAAATATGAGCTCATACCTGAATATTAGGCCACTGATTGTCAAGGACATATTTTATAGGATAGGATAATGGTATGTGTGTAATTACACATACCTTTCACTAAAGGACGAAAAACAAAGCCAAACCCGACAAAACCAAGCACGGAACGGAAAGAGTGTGAAAAAGACAAAGTCAAAATCAACAAAAGTCAAAGTCAAAGTCAAACCCGAGAAGTCAAAGACTGAGCCAAAACCGAAGAAAAAGTTAATGGGCCAACCCGGACCCATTCAATGGGCCGGGACAGCCCATTAAGCTTTTATATAAAAATCTTATAAGCCTTATACAAATTTAAAAAGCCCAAGACCATTTGTAAAAAAACCAAACGGCCCAAAACATATAACTGGCCCAAACCATAACACCCCTAACAGTCGTTAACCCATACCCTTTAAAACCCTTTACACCGTTAGTCCTAAAGGACTAACAATGTTAGTCCAAAAGGACTAACGGTGCAATTACAACCCAACCTCAAGGACCAATGACGAACAAAATAAGGACTGACATTGCAATAAACATATACACTTTCAGGGACCAATTATGCCATTTACCCAAACCCTCACCCCTGCACCAAATTACTGTACATCTCCCCCACCTTTCCTTTAGGCCCGTCTCTGCTGATAGCAAAAAATTTTTATATTGTGGAAAACCCCATTTGGTTCAAGCATCGTCATGTATATATGAAGCCCCGTGAGTCCCTTGTTAGCCCCCTTTTATCACCAGCGACGGTTAGCTCGTTAACGATTCTGCTAGTTATGTGTTGTAGTGGTACCACAAGATCCGCGGGGAGAATGTCATTGTTGCCAGGACATGCATCACTCCAGTCGAATAATATAGGCATTATCACTAATATTTACTCATGGATAGACAAATTTATAAAAGGTTTTGATCAAAGAATTTACTCTTGAATCTAATGGGTTAAGCACGAATTGTATATGCCAACCTAAACAAAACTTATACACGAACAATCTTGTATATGTTAAAGATTTTAAAACAAATATAATTAATTTGGATTCTAGCTAAATATAACAAATAGAATATTGAAAACAAGATATATATAATGATATGAGTAAATTGCATAAATCGTCCTTAAAGTTTGGCCAAATTGCATGTTTCGTCTCAAACGTTACGAAAGTGCAAGGATCGTCCCTGTGGGAAACCTTTGGTGCAAGTAAACGACTCTGCAGGGACGTTACTTGCACCAAGGTTTGCCCAAAAGGTTCCCCACAGGAGACGAAACTTGCCCCAAAGGTTTACCACAGGAACCCTATCCATGCACTTTCGTAACGTTTGGGACGAAACATGCAATTTGGCCAAACTTTAAGGACGATTTATGCAATTTAATGATATTGAATATATTACGGAGTACTTATTACATAATAGAAATAAATGTGATTTTTTTTGTTAAACCCCTTTCTAGGATAATAAAAGCTCATTACACCTTAAAGAGTTTACATCATAAAAATTAATCACTCAGAGTGACTTTAAGAAAAATAATTATAATTAAGTTGATAATGTAGGATAGAAAAATGTTTAAAATTGTTTATTAGCATGGTACATGCGTAAAAATTCTTTCGATAGCTGAAGTTATTTTTTAATTAATACGGCTATAACAGGTAAGTAATTAAATCAACTCAATTAACTTTTTTGAAAATAAGTATAAGTGATATTTTTATAATTATAAATATACTCATTTAAGACGTGAAACGACGGCGTATTATCAGCCAAAAACGACGCCGTATGCGTGGTCCATTTCAGCCAAAATTTGGGCTTTAAAAACCCAGCCCATTTCCCTTTTGTTTTTTTAAAAAAAACCTGCCAACGGACCCATGCCTTATTTTTTTCCCCTTTTACCTTTTTTCTTTAATACCGACACTACCTCACAGAACCCACGTTATACGAATTAAAAAATATATATTTGGAAAATTTACAAAACGGCCCCTCAACTTTTAACTATTCATGATTTTTTTTATATAATAAACTTTATTTATCAAATATTTAACACATATCTACCGATTTATTCAGATAAAAAAATACCCACAGAAAGATATTCCAATTGTGAATAAAACGAGCCCAATATTTCAATACTTCTGACATACGCACGATTTTATAAAAAATGTTGATGTTTATTATAAATAGAAAAAAATAAACAAATTTACAAAACGCATTCAGATAAAAAAAATACCCGCGGAAAGATCTTGAAATTACGAACAAAACGAGCCCAATATTGCAATGCTTCTGACATACGTACGATTTATAAAAAATATTGAAGTATATACTTTCAAAAGACATTCTAAACTACGTAATAACTTTAAATTAAACGACAGGGGTCAGAAACGTACAATTTCACATATATAAATAACGTATACTTTTTTGCCATTTCCAGCCGGCTCAACATAGAAAAAAAAATTACAAAACGTAAAAATTATGCCCCGCGGCAACGCGCGGCCAATCTCACTTGTATAAACTTGTTTAAGGTGTATTGACCTTTTATTTTTCTAGAAAGGGGTTTGACCAAAACTACTTCACATTTATCCTTATTCTGTAACAAATAATATTTTTAATATCATTTATATAAAATCTCATTTTAACTATTTTATTTGTTATATTCAGCTGAATTCCAAATAATCTATTAACTCTCTTACCATATACAAATATTCCGCTGGATTCCGGATTTAAGTATGATACTATATATTGATAATCATTTTATAACATTTTAGTATTATCATTTTTTAAACATTTCTTTTATCCTACATTATCAACATAACTACTTTTCTTAGAATAACTAAATTGATTATTTGACCGTCCCTTCACCCTAGATGAAATAAAAGACGCAGTTTGGAGTTGTGGAAGTTCCAAAGCACCGGGTCCCGACGGCTATACGTTTAAGTTCTTCAAAAAACATTGGAGTATTCTTGAACGTGACGTTGTTTCGTATGTCAAATATTTTGAAATTTGAGGTTATATACCTAGGGGGGTAACTCATCCTTTATTACACTTGTCCCTAAGGTTGACGACCCGTTGGTTATTGGAGATTTTAGGTCGATCAGTCTCATTGGATGCCAATGCAAAATAATTGCTAAAATCCTTGCTAATCGACTGTCTCAGGTAGTCGCCTCGGTTGTTGGAGATGTTCAAATGGCATACATTAAGGGTCGCCAAATCATCGATGGCCCTCTCATGGTGGAAGAGATTATTTTTTGGGCCAAGAAAGCTAAAAAGCACCTCATGATTCTAAAAGTCGATTTTGAGAAGGCTTTTGACTCATTAAATTGGTCTTTCTTATTTTCCATACTAAAGCAAATGGGTTTTAGTGTGAAATGGAGAAATTGGATTCATTCTTGCTTAAACTCGGCACATGCTTCGGTTCTTGTCAATGGATCACCTACAAAAGAATTCAAAATTGAAAGAGGTCTTAGACAAGGAGACCCTCTTTCCCCTTTTCTCTTCATCTTAGCGGTTGAGGCACTTAATGTGGCGCTTCTGGAGGCTACAAATAATAACGTCTTTCATGGCTTTCATGTAGGAAAAGAAAAGGTACATATCTCTCACCTCCAATTTGCGGACGATGCATTAATCATGGGAGAGTGGTTTTACTCTAATGCTAAGAATTTGTCTAGAATTCTCACTTGTTTTCATCTTGCTTCCGGTTTAAAAGTGAACTTTAATAAAAGCAAGCTTTTTGGAGTTGGGGTAACAAATGACGAGTTAAGTTCACTTGCTTCAACTATTGGTTGCCTTGCATCACAGCTTCCTTGCGTCTCCTTGGGCCTTCCTATTGGTGCTAAAATGTCAAGGTGCCATCATTGGGATAAACTTGTGGAAAGGTTTCAAAAACGCCTCTCAAAGTGGAAGTCCAAGTCGCTTTCTTTCGGTGGGTGTCTCACCCTTATCAAATCAGTTCTTGGTAGCTTAGGTGTTTACTATTTTTCCACCTTTAAGGAACCTAAAAAGATAATTAGTACTCTTGAAACAATGAGAAGGAAATTCTTTTGGGGTGGTTGTTCGGAGGATAACAAAATTTCATGGGTTTTATGGGACAAAGTTATTGAACCTTGTAAAATTATTGAACTTGTGATAGAGTGGGATCTCGGCATTAGTAGCTTTACTCTGGACTGAACCAGCCTAATTTAGCCAAAGTGTGGTGCACGGTTCAAAACATGAAAATCAAGCATTAGGTGCAAAGTATCACGATTCTATCATGGACCAACATGGGTCTTCAAGCAACACATCTTAAAGTCAAATTTTTTCCCCAAGTCCCCCCCCTATAAAATGGGGTTAAATACATAATAACAAAAAAAAAAATTATGAAGCTAAAGACATCCTATTATGCATGGGATTAACTTACCATCCTCTTTAAAAAGGGAATTGGGAAATGGTGCAGTCAACAGTTCCATCTTTGGTGCAAGACCACTCTAAGGCTTAGGTGGACTGTGGGCCTTTATAAATAAAAAAAAAAAACAATAGCAACCATGTTACCAGCTGTTTGTACCGTTTGCAGGAGACAACCATAAATCTGTCTGCGTGTATGAAAGAAAACCAAATGCTACTCATCCCACAGATTCACCACAAAAGTCGCGACCCTTGACCTCTTTAGCTATACCACATTACTTCTAGTGGCCCTATGGGACCTTGTCTTCCTCCTGGGCATATAAATTTCAGTGGGCCTGTGCGTAAGGGACATTCGCAACTAGTCCTAAGATATGAAACTGTGACAACCTGTAATCTCATATCCGACTTATTACCTTTACCAAGTTGAAGATGCATGGTATCTCCAGTCGAATACTATAGGCATTATCACTAATATTTACTTCTTGGATAACAAGATTATATAAAGGTTTTGGATCAGAAGAATTTAATCTTGTTTCTAATGGGTTTAGCAAGAAATGTATATGCACCTAAACATACTTATACACGAACAATCTTTGTATATGGTAAGAGAGTTAATAGATTATTTGAATTCTAGCTAAATATAACAAATAGAATATTGAAAACAAGATATATATAATGATATTGAATATATTACGGAGTACTTATTACATAATAGAAATAAATGTGATTTTTTTTTGTTAAACCCCTTTCTAGGATAATAAAAGCTCATTGCACCTTAAAGAGTTTACATTATAAAAATTAATCACTCAGAGTCACTTTAAGAAAAATAATTATAATTAAGTTGATAATGTAGGATGGAAAAATGTTTAAAACTGTTTATTAGCATGGTACACGCGTAAAAATTCTTTCGATAGCTGAAGTTATTTTTTAATTAATACATCTATAACAGGTAAGTAATTAAATCAACTCAATTAACTTTTTTGAAAATAAGTATTAAGTGATATTTTTATAATATAAACTTGTTTAAGGTGTATTGACCTTTTATTTTTTTACAAAGGGGTTTAACCAAAACTACTTCACATTTATCCCCATTCTGTAACAAGTAATATTTTTAATATTATTTATATAAAATCTCATTTTAACTATTTTATTTGTTATATTCAGCTGAATTCCAAATAATCTATTAACTCTCTTACCATATACAAATATTCTGCTGGATTCCGGATTTAAGTATGATAATTATTCTTTTATAGCAATGTACTGCAAAAATTATCAATATTAGTAACATAATTATGCCAATAATAATTATTACTCCATTTTAGAATGGCAACGATCATTATGGTACGCTATAGACCGTGCCGTGCCGCCACAACCTTCGGAACTACATATGGTTATCGCACTTTACTACATATTCCTTGTAAAACTTATATTTTAGAAAGATAAATTACCCAAACGCATAAACCTCCTAAAATCTCACGTAATGTACTACAAAAATGATCAATTATAGTAACATAATTTTGTTATCAATTAAGAGAACTTTTTGATTTTTTTCTAGAATGACAACAATTTATAGAACAAAAAGAAAGGTACAAAACAAGGATAACCAACAAAATTCTTATGATTGTTAGTGAAATGAAATTAATGAATAATATGTATATTTATTTTAAAGTAATTTGTATAGTTAAATGAACAACTTTCTTTTTGTTTCTTAAGATTTTTTTTGGGGTAGAGGGTGCAGTGTCTTTGTTTTGTACCTTTCTTTTTGTTCTAATAGATTATATTGGCATGGTGCCCAAGGCTGTAGCTTCATGCCAGCATAGAAGCTTTTTGTGCCACGCTACACCAAAATCTATCGACTACTTATAAAATAAAGACAGAAAACTACTTACCAAATACTGTAAGTAAGAAGTTAGATATGATGATCAGTATGCTATATATGTATATACTGTTGAGCTTATTACTTGGGTCAACTTGGTTTATTCTCATCAACAACCCATCACTTAACCAGTCAATATAAAACTCTCACTATTCAACACCTTAAATCCTATCTTTCAGGCATCAATGGTGAACCTTGTGATGGCCATTGGAGAAATCGGAGATGAACCATTTGTGTCAGTTTGTGACTTTGAACTTGACATTTTGTTAAGGCTATCGGTTCTGCTAGAAGAGGGGATTTTTTCTAGAATGGATACCACCTCACACATGTGGGGTCGATACTTGGCTATGGGATGACAACATTGAAGTGCAAGGTTGGCGACAATATATGCCCCTCTACGTGAGTATTTCCCTTCTAACTTAGAGTCCATGATCCTGAAGAGTCTCTTTCTATCGCTCAGCTGAGGCCTTACCCACTCAAGTAACTTTCGCTCTTCCACAATCCTATTCTTGTCAATGGCACGCCTTCCTGTGATGAGTTCCAACAACACTATTCCAAAGCTAAACACATCACATTTTGTTGTGAGTCTCCCTGTTCACATATGTGACATTACTTCATATCGTTTTTTTAAGTGATTGCTACTAAAAACTAGTACAATTGTAACCATTTACTTAATCCCTTTATATTAATATGAAAAGTTAAATCAAGAGCAGATGAACAAACCTGTAGCAATATATTCAGGGGCTGTGTATCCTGTGTTTCCCATCACGTTGATTCGTCACAATATTAGGTCACACGCCGTTTGGACCAAGCTTTTGGCTAACGCAAAAACTGAGAGCTTCACATTATAGTCCCTTAAAAACATATATAATATGTGGACGAGTTCATATGAAACAAGACTATGATAACAGCAATGAATAGGTGAGAGTTATCACAAAATACATACCATATCTAGTAGGACGTTAAAACATTTAAAATCACGGTATATAATTTTTAGTTCAGAAGCATGCAAGAAAGAGAGCCCTCGAGCAGCCTCCACTGCCACTTTAAGTCTTAAGGCCCATGAAAGCAGTTGTGCACCTCCTGATAAAGAAATAACTTGTTTTACGGACAAATGAAAATTTAATTGTGGGTCACAACATGGATACTCGTAAAATGAAAAATGCATATATATATATATAACTAAACAAATTTTAAGATATCAGGAAGAGAGCTTCGACGCGCCTCTAAAAAGGTGATTCTCCAAGCTTCCGTGCGGCATGAATTCATATACCAACAATCTGTTATCGCCCTTCAGAGCAGAAACCAATATGATTAACAAATTTTGGATGGATCAAGTTGACCAAGATAAGAATGTCCACTGCAAATTATAGTTATAGTTAAAAGAACTACTGTAATCAAATAAAAAAATCTTGGTATTAAGGACACCAACCACTCCTTCTGACCTTGAAAACCTTCGGGCTTAAGTTTCTTGACTGCAACAGCCATTCCAGATCCGGATTCTACTGGTGTTAGGGTTTCCTTGTTGAGCCATCCTTTGTATACATAGCCAAATCCACCTTCTCCTAGAAGATAGCGATCACAAAAATGTCTAGTCGCATACGTAAGCTCGTTAAATGTGAAGGCTTTTAAATGTGGAGAGAATATCATCTCGTCATCATGTCCCGGAATTGGACTTGGCAGCTTTTGAGCGTATGTAGAGTTATGTTGCGGTGGAGGAGGTAAAGGATATGTGACGGAACTGCTTCTGGAACCTTCCTTTGACCCTCCTAAAGTATAATAATTAACTGATATTAACCCCATAAAAGTTCAAAAGAAGTGGAAATTCTCATAATAGAATCATATCTCAATATTGTTCAATTAATTCCATCATGCATTCTTAAACATTACTACAAATGCACGTAATATCTTATATTCATTGTCGTCTACCTAGATAAACCTGTTGATTAATTAGTCAATGCGAAGCCGCTCTACGTCATATCCTAATGATTGAAGATTGCTCACATAGTTTGTTGATAGTTAGAAACCTTGTTCCGTATGGAGACAAATTTAGTGTCCGGATCAGCTAGATCACATATTGACCAATGAAGATGTGATTACAAACTTGATATTCTGTGTATAGTTTTAAATAGATAACTACTGTAAATCAAATAAAAAAATCTTGGTATTAAGGAATGAGAAAAGCACCAACACTCCTTCTGGACCTATGGAAACCTTCGGGCTTAAGTTTTTCGTGACTGCAACAGCCATTTCAGTTACGGCTTCTATGGTGTTAGGGTTTCCTTTGTTGTAGCCATCCCTGTTGTATACTAGCCTAATCCACTTCTCCTAGAAGACAGCGTCACAAAAAAATGTCTAGTCGCATACGTAAGCTCGTTAAATGTGAAGGCTTTTAAATGTGGAGAGAATATCATCTCGTCATCATGTCCCGGAATTGGACTTGGCAGCTTTTGAGCGTATGTAGAGTTATGTTGCGGTGGAGGAGGTTAAGGATATGTGACTGTAAACTGTCTTCTAAGCTTTAAGTAACAGATGAAATCATAATAAGCAATAGATTAAGATGTGCTCAGGTAGCTGCAATGAAGAAGACAAATATGGATAAAGATATTGCTAACAAATGAAATCATAATAAGAAGTTAAAAAAGCAACTGATAATCTTACTCTAATTGATGATCTCAACATGGGTAAATGTAGCACCTATTTTTTTTTTTACCAATAGAAGATTGTGTCTAAAAAGCAACTGATAATCATAATACAAATCAATAAACGAAAGCGCAACTGAACCCCGACTGTATATAACTTAGAAGAATCCTCAAAACCTTCCAAAGCAGAGCACAACATTTTTTGCTTTGATATACATGTACTATCTTTTCCCATTCTCCCATAATAAAAAACAAAGAGATTCCATACCTCTTATCACCTTCCAAAGTTTGCGCCATGACCATTAATATAAGAGGAAAATAACGTGTATACAAAATTAGCTTGTTATAGAAATGAAGGTACCTTTTTTCCTTTTTGAAGGTAATAATCATATTTCCAATTGGATCACGAGCTAACGCTGTTAACAATAAAATATCAGTAAGTAATGCTGGTAAATAAATTGATACGAAGAGATTGATAAGATAAAAAAAACAACAATCAAATAACGCAAGCCTTTAGATACGATTTCAGATTGCTATTAAAACTCAATGTTTCTGTACTAAGTTTTTCCGTAGTGACATATACATGAATGCTGAAAGATGCATAAGCCATATCAAAAAACCAAACAGTCCAACCAGCCATGCTTCTGCAGCTTCGCCTATTTCTTCACTTCGCAAAGTCAATCCTATGTCATGGTGAACACAAACGATAAGATGACTATACTTGGTTCAATATCATTATAGTATTGCATTTTTGCAATTTGACCACATGGATCAGAGTCTTGGTACTAAAATTGGACAAAAGTTTTAACTGGTTAATGAATTATAATAACTTTGTCAATGTGACTAATACACGACTCTTACATTAAGAATATAAAAGAGAGTAGCTTAATAATGCTAAATTTGGATAACTGATATCCATGAGCAAGAAAACCGGGATTAGGATTTGTGAGCGTTAATGCTACTCCTCCGATAAGAGGAGCACCATGTTAAATAACAATCAAATTATCAGTAAGTAATACACGTAAATAGATTAATAAAAACCAAAACAACAATCAAACAACGCAAGAATTTAGATACGATTTCAGATTTCTATTAAAACTCTAAACGTATGCAACAACAGTTATATTGGGCTTAGGTCCAGTTTCATAACATCTTCTTGACACTCTGGCTTAATGAAAAAATGCACACTGGCTTAATCAAAAAATGAACAGTGTATCATCATTTAAATTGTAACTACTAAACCTCCCCATCAGAGGGGGACTTTAAAATAGGCACATCCCATGATGAATACATAAGTTATGGAATCCCATAAACTTAATTTGTGATATCGACCTTTATATTATCTATAATGGTTGTAATCGCATATTATGGACTATGATGTTGACACATATAAATCTGAATATGTTTTCCTGAAATGCCAATAATATGCTACTAAAACAAAACATAAAATCATAGAAGATCATTAATTTCCTTAATACTGTTAATAATTATTTTCTGACTTTTAATTACCCAAAGATCTATCGATTACCCAATAACCCACCAGCGACATAATCACATTACTAATGGAATAAAATTAGAATAAGAGATTGACCTATTAGAAGAAAAAAAACCTTAAAACAAAAACCATATCTCTTGACCTAGATGATATCTTTGAAGACATGTTGTATTAAGATCAATGTTACAAAGTTACTGAATAGCACGGTGTGATCTTTGATTGAACTTTCGTGTTTGGTGAAAAAGGATACAAACGAACAAAGGTACTGGTGATTTAGATCGATCGTTTCGATGGATTCTGGGCTTGTGGTATCGTTTTTTTCAATGGTGGTTGGGTGGACTCTATCTATATTTAATGAACATCACAGAATACACCGTGAGTTTCTCTCTCTCGATTTCAATTTTACAATTTAATTCTAAAACTATCACACACGCATATTAGACACCAAACTTTACAAAATTACTTCCGGTATTTTAAGTTATTTTCTTTTTATTTTTGACACTTATACTTTTATGTGTGTTTTTCTTTTCCCAATTACTAGTTATAATACCCGTGCACGCACGGGTTTTTTTCTTATATTTTGATTTTAGTATCTTTGAATATATTTTTTTTTGTATATTATTATGTTTAGGTAATGATTTTGAATAAATAACATTTGTATACTGTACACCTCATTACCAAAGTCGATTCATGTGGATTCTATCATAGATGAAACATTTTGATTTTCGTGAAAAACCATAGACACGTAAACTGTACAAAATATACATGGAGAACCACAGACTAGTAATGAAAATGCACAATAGGGCCTCAAATAATCAAATTAGATATGCATATATTTTGTTCGTGTAAAGAAAATGAATGAGATTAATGGATTACTTTGATTTAGACTAATAGCGACTAATGGCTTCTGTTAAGCTGATTTGTTATTAAGCTTGTACATAACAAATATTGGTGTCTAAAGTTAGAAACAACTGAATTTTCGCTCTGCCAGTCAATCACCTCTTTTGAAGTAGACACATATCATGATAGTCCAAACCTTTAGGTATTATGGAAAGTGAACCAGAAATCTATTTTATATACTAATCCATTCGAATTGTAGATGAGCTTGAAGAAGGAAAACCTCCTCGTTTCCTACATACATGTATACTATTAATCGGCACATTGAGGATGGAGGCCAATCTATCCATTCCATTTTGCATGCATACATTTGCAATTTTAAGATATATTCGTGGAGCCATGTGTGCTTGGTATGCATATATTGAGATGCAATGACTTCTTTCTACAACTCAATTCGATGTAAAAAATTTCAAGAATTGTTAACAAATAAAGTTTCACTCACATAAGCTTAAAAATATATAGAAAATGTTCTAAGAAATCATAACAAAAAGGGAAAGAAATTAATATACACATCGTATATTCAGTATAGACAGAATAGGTAAACATTTAGTCAACTAAATGGGTGTGTTGAGCAATTGGTAAAAAATGATGATGTTAACACCTCAAATACTTTACTTTACTGGATGTTGCACACAACTAATGTGTTAAATGTAAATAAAAATGATAGTAAAATAACAAAATAAATTTTTAATTGTTTGAGGCATTAATGTGGTAGCTGCATGTAATATTCGACCCATTTGACTCATTATCAACCAAAGACTACATGAATTCACTCATTATCATATAAATGGGTTGGAAGTGCAACGTGTACTGTGACGAGTTGTACTAAATTTACGCCACAGGACTCAATACACACTTTACCAATCCAAACAATGGATGTTTAATTTTATGCGTCACAAACGTTTATTTGAAGTTCTCATTATGGAAAATATAGACCACACCAAACAAAACATGATTTCATACTGTACAAACCAGTATTGTCTTGGTAGAACCTACCTTTCATTGCTCAAATTCCACACAGCTTAACATGAATGAGCTAGCATTTCGATGCCCACCACCTCCATTTTTCGATAACTATTAAAAAATTATGTAAAAGTTCAAATACTGAGATAGTTGACAAATGAATAGTGTGCAAAAAAAAAACCTGTGGTATAGTTGTTGTATCTTCACTGTCTAAACTTCTAAGGCATATTTTCATAATCTCTTCAGCTTTCATCTCGGGTACTCTGTAGACTACTGCACCTATGCCCCTACACAAACAAAAATATACACCATTGATTACCCCCAATAAATCAATTTTGACAAGTATAATGTTATAGTGAGCACTACATGATCTTATTGCAATTTGCACTTGTGATAAATAACCCCCAAATGATGCATGCCTACATGTATTGAAATGAAATAGAAATTCGATTAAAGAGATTAGTATTTCCAGATATACATTGATCAGTCAACTGCTGATAAAACTATTATGGAAATTATGTCACAACTTAGCCTATTTGCTAGACGTTTGCTTACTGATATCGACACCGAGGGGATTTATGTCCCTACCATTGTTTCCATGACCATATAGTCCACCATTCCCGTTGCGTGATGGTGGCATAGGTGGCAATGGAGGAATACCTGTTAACAACCAAATGAATTGATCCTAGATGTATGGTAGATGTGACAGTTTCGGCCCATTTACTTATTTGTGGGTCGAGTTGGTAGAGGTGACTTAAAAAGCCCGTTTCAAACCAAACCCAACCTTAAATAACGGTTAAAACCACCCCTTTTCATCCTGAACCTGTTACCATGTTAGTTTTGACCCATTTACATATTACTCCATAATGACTAATTAGTCAATTTGGGTTGTATTTTATACAGTCTGTCCAAACAGATGAAATTGTTTATATCTATTAACAAAAATGGGTTAAATGGACAAGGAAGTTGTTAGAGTCAACCCGGGTCATTTCTACCAGTACTGAGAAAACACTCGTTTTGAACTATTGCCCAAACCCTCCTGACCCTGTCATATCTCGATCTCATAGTATAAAGGTACCTCGACACTTCACGAACAAAACTTCATAATCTCCAAAAAGAGAGGATTTAATTGACACTTGTATCGGCCATAATATTTGAGAAGCTACATATGCGATGAAGTTTTGAAAATTTTCACCAAGGGGTACCAAGTTGATCATAACAATCGCTTTTTCTGAATCTTCATTGTCTTCATTTGCTCCCATGATTCGAACTTGACTTGATTTCATTAGAAGTCCGGCAGCCATTTCAAAAGCCAGTTCAGATACTAATGGAAAAAGGTGTAAAGTGAAACACCAAGACCAAGCTCAATTTGCATTGGCAAAACACACTTGCATGGTGTACCACGTGGGGTGTACGTTAACGGCTCCACACACATTATTGTAAAATCTACAAATTATGCAAAAGTCAAATTGTATGGATTGCTAAAAGTTAACCGTTAGTTAAACAAAGGGCTGCTAATGGAAAATCCACTAAACTTTCACCATTTTCCGTGATTTATACCCTTAACTTATTATAGTTGATTAAGTCCATTGACTTTGGTTTTTTTTTAGTGTAAAGTTGCGGAAAATTGAACCAAAAAGTCATGCCATGCACTAAATCATGCAAACTTAAAGGTTAACCTCCATGGCTTCATATCGTTGATAGTTTATTGGTCTTACCATTATTAACCCATAAACTGAATAGTGCCTGGATATGGTTATGTTATTTGATAAGTTTATATACCTTGATTGGGAGGTTGAGGTGGTAATGCTTGAAACGGCTTTGGGATCCTTGGTGAACATCGAGAATGAGAAACTTTAGGCGGAAGAACCGGCACTTGTAAACATAAGGATGATAAAACATTAGCTTTAGGAAGGGACTAACAATAAACAACTGAAAAACAACTCAAAAGAAGTAAAATTAAACCCATTAGTAGTTCTTACTTGTAGGTGTCCAAGCTCACTCTTCAAATCAGACACATCATCAGCATCAACAACCTGACAAAAAAATAGAGCAATCTTAAAATAACCATCAATCTTTTCAGAGAGTAACAATGTCTGTTTGGATTCATGATTACATTCTAGCTACTTGGTTACTTTATTAGTAGTTTGGTAAACATGAAACTGAACTCATAAAATAAACACATGTGCAAATATTATACATAAATCAACAAATAAACTCATGAAGGATTAAACCAATAATAAGAGCACCAATTAAACCTTAAAAATCATAAAACTAAAGACAAAACCAAACATGTATATATATAGTTGTGCAGATTTAATAGCTAATTTAGAAACACCAATCATCTCACTCTCTATCTTCTTCCTTGCCTTTACTAATTTAATTACAGTTTCGATAAAACCCTAAATTTTTTCCCCAAAATCAACAGAAAAATCACAAACCCTTTTAGAAAAACTAAAAGCCCTATATCAAATTCAAGCAAAATCAAGAAATTCGACACTAAAAATCGAACCTTTAGGCCATTGAAAGAATTTGTGCTCTTCCATGAATTATCAAAATTACCTTCGGACGCACTCCAACAAAAATTAAATTTAGACATGTTTTCTTCAAGTAATTTTCAAATCGCTCAATTATTTATTTAGCATTCGACTTGGAACTGTGGGTTTAGGTTTGAATAAAAATTGGTTTGAACAATGGTATTGACAGCATAATTCTATAATGGTTATGTTTTCTCTTAATTTTCACTTTCGGCCCCAAAGTCTTGTAGATTAACCCCGTGTTTTTAAAGTTTTAACTTTTTATAGTTTTGACACATATACTTTTGAGCTTAATTTTTCTTAAAAAACGAATTTACCAATAATGTTGCTAAATACGAAAGTATTTAGGTGTTTTTTTTAATTAAATATGTTTTTAAAAAGTATAATCATAATACAATTATTACTAAATATAGTATGATTTGATTTTTTTGAAATACGAATATCCCACTTGACGTTTTCCTTTACTAAGTAAAAGATGTAAAAACGTTTTCTTAAAAAGTATTGCCAAAAAAAGAAATAACTAATTTATATTTTGTTAATCAACTTAAAAAAAAAAATTAAATTCTTACTAAAGAAGGAATGATTTAATTTTTTTGAAATACGAAATTCTCACTTTGTGGTTTC
>BQNB010050347.1:0-14834 GCA_026074375.1 Tanacetum coccineum | reverse complement strand
AACACTAATTAGATCTTCTACCTCACCATTAGCCCTACCCCTTGGTTCCCTAACCCACTCCCACTTCCACTTCCATATCCCCTCAACCCATTCCCCTTTCTCTGCCACCTTCGCCTCCTTTCTACTATCCAAGTGATACAACCTAGTAAATCTATCCTTAAAGCACATATCTCCCCTCCACCTATCTGCCCAAAAGTAAGTATCCCACCCATCTCCTACCCTCCTGCAAAAAGAATTTATAAACCCAATACCCAATTTGTCTAAATCTAAACCGACCCTAACAATGTCACCCCAAACGCCACAACCACAAGCCTCCTTCATCGTGCTTACACTACCTAAACCACCATCACTACCATATATACTCCTAATTACCTTTACCCAAAAAGCGTTACCCTCAACCCTAAACCTCCACCACCATTTGCCTAACAAAGCCCAATTTTTCCCACGTAAAGACCTGATATTTAACCCCCCTGCCCCATAAGAAGCTAGAACCGAGTCCTATTTAACCCATGACATAGTCTTCCTCTCCCCGACCCCTCCCCAAAAAAATCTCTCCTGATATACTCAATTTGTTTGATAACACATACGGGCAGAAGAAACATTGAGAAAAAAATACAATGAAAGGCTACCAAGAACTGATTTAACCAACATCAATCTTCCACCAAACGACATTGATTTTGCTCTCCATTCTAAAAACCTTTTCTTAACTTTTTCCACTACAGGTCTCCAAGCACTCACCCTTTTCATGTTCAAGCCAATAGGAAGACCCAAATATGTAAACGGGAATTCACCTACACAACATCCCATCCATCTAGCCATTCCTTCAATCTCGTTTTGTGAAACCCCAACACCGTACACTCGGCTCTTATTCAAGTTCACCTTTAGTCTCGACACCTCTTCAAAACATTTTAGAATGCACATCAAAACCCTTGCATTTTCTACATTCCATTCGCCAAAGAATACTGTATCGTCCGCATATTGCAAGTGCGAAACCACTACATCATCATCCCCTATTGATATTCCTTTAAAGAGGCCTTTACTTATTGCTTCTCTTACCCTGGCATTCAGCCCTTCGGCCGCAATTATGAATAAGAATGGCAAAAATGGATCACCTTGCCAAATGCCGTGTTCTAAACGAAAATCATCAGTAGGAGACCCATTGACGAGGATGGACGTAGATGCTGACCTTCAGTACGAGTCAATTCACAAACACCAACGATCACCAAACCCTATTTGTTTTAATAAGCTAATCATATAATTCCAGTTAATACTCTCATAAGCCTTCTCAAAATCTACTTTAAAAAGTAATCCTCTTTTTTTCTTTTTTTTCAAGAATTCTACAGTTTCATTGGCAATAAGAATCCCGTCTAATAAGGACATACCCTTAATAAAACCACTTGGCACATCACCTACTATCTTGCCTACCACCTTCTTTACTCTTTCCGCAAGAATTTTGGCCACAATCTTATAGTAGCAGCCTATAAGACTTATATGCCTATAATCACCAAGTCCAATGGGGTCATTTACTTTAGGAATAAGGGTAACAAAAGCCGCGTTACAATTCCTCGATATCTCCTTTGTTTCCCAGAACCATCTTACCTACCTTATCAGGTCTGAAAATGCTCCAAAACCTCTTTATGAATTTAAAATTGAACCCATCGGGTCCAGGCGTCTTTTCACCACCGCAGCAAGAGATAGCATCCCAGATTTCTTTTTTCTCCGAACTGCATCTTGAGAAACCTAACATCCTCGTCAAATAGTTTTTTCACCCTCTCATTTGCAAAGGAGGGCCTTGAATTCATTTGCTCTGTAAATATGGCTTTGTAAAATCTAAATACCTCTTTTTTTATGTTTCATGGATCTTCACACCATATGCCGTCTACCATGAGCCCACGAATATTACTCTTGTTATTTCTTCTTTTAATCATAGAGTGGAAAAACTTTGAGTTTTCATCCCCTTCTACATCCCATGTCACTCTTATCTTTTGTTTAAGCATGTTGGCTCGCTTTCTATCCTTTTCTATCCACGCACGTCTTTCTTCAAGCCATATCGCTACCTCATTATCCTCTTGCATCCTCGTCTCAGCCTCCAACTCCTACTTATAGCTTCTTGCCTATGTTTTTCTATATTCTCACTTAGAGCACCAAATCTTACTTTACTCCATTCTTTTAGTGTCAGCTTTACGTTTTTTAGTTTATCCCTAAATATGCAATCCGGCCTAAACCCCCGAACCTCTTTATCCCAAGCGCCATGTACTACCTGCTCAATGTCTACTTCCTCCAACCACATATCATACACCTTAAAAGGCTTAGGTCCAAAGTCCATATCAATGTCTTTTAACATGATAGGGCAATGATCCAAAAGTTTTCTATCAAGCGCGATTGCTGACAAACTACTCCATTTATTCTTGAACTCTTCTGAAACGAGGAACCAATCAAGTTTGCTAAACTTGAGCCCGTCATCACTAATCCATGTAAATCGTCGCCCTCCCATAGGGATGTCCACTAATTATTCTTTATTAATGAACTCATTGAATTCATCAGCTTCCTTCGCATGAAAAGTTGAGTTTTTTCGATCTTTTGCACTTCTTACTTCATTAAAATCACCGAATAAACACCAAGCTTCCCCACCACTATTCATAAGATTTGATAATGTGTTCCATAATGTTGTTTTCTGACTTCCCACATGTGGACCGTATATACACACGAGATATATATCTCCCTGAATCCCCTTCCACGTACCTCTCACCGCTATAAATCTCTCCTCCCCAACTGCTTCCAAACATGAGAACATGTTATTATCCCACATCATTACCATACCCCTAGATCTTCCTTTTGCCTCCATTTTAACATAACCAACATTCCTATTTCCCCACACTTCTTTTATCCAAAACTCATCAATTATTGCACACTGAGTTTCTTGCAAGGTAAGGACATCAGGCCCCAACACTACAATGAATACCCTAAACCCACCATTTCTTTCCTTCTTTCCTCAATCCCTTAATATTTAATGATATAATCTTCATATATACAAAAAATCAAACAACACTAAAGCTAAAACAACACTTACGGTTGACGGTTCCCACCGTCCACATCATGCCACTTCACCCCGATCTGTTCCCCAACTTGTCTGATTTTCTCTCTGCTTAAGGAGCTGGACTGGACCTCCTTCAAGTTTCCCGCGATCGCATCATTCTTCCCGATTGATGAGACTTCTGTGTGAGTAACCTTGTATGGTTCTGATAATCCATGCCCTTTGCTATCACATGAATTCCCTTTTATACTCCAATACCTTCTTTTTTGGCTCACCACGACTTTTGCCAATTTAAAGCTTTTTCTCTTCATTTTCTTTTTGCTTGATCCATCTTTATGTGTATCGGTAATCCTTTTCCTATTCGCATCATATGATCCATTATGAGACTTTTTCTTTCCTTTGAACAACTGCCACCACCATGTGGGCGGACCCATGATTTTTAATGGAGTGTTGCACAAAATAAATGTTTGGTCAACTAAAGTTGGACCGTAAGAAACTAAGGTAGCACCAAAAATTTTGGGGGTTGCACATACAAAAAAAACGACAATTTTGATTTTTTTTTACACTTATCGACGAAATGATGAGAAGCGCCGTGAAAATGCTGACGAACAAAAAGAGAAATTCTACGAAATCTTCAAAGATATGAGTTTCGAAATTAGTTTCATGGATGCTTTGACTCTAATGCCCAAGTTTGCTTCAACTCTTAAAGCCTTAATCGGAAATAAAGAAAAGCTTAGTGAGATGGCTAGAACCCCTTTAAACGAACATTGTTCGGCGGTTATACTTAACAAGTTACCCGAAAAACATGGTGACCCTGGTAGATTCCTTATTCCATGTAAATTTCTCGGAATGGATGAGTGCTTAGCCTTGGCCGATCTTGGCGCAAGCATAAATCTCATGCCATTTTCCGTGTGGAAAAAGCTTAACCTTCCAGACCTGACTCCAACGTGCATGACACTAGAACTAGCAGACCGTTCGATCTCACGACCAATTGGTATTGCTAAAGATGTCAACGTTAAAGTTGGTGTATTCCAGTTTCCAGCCGACTTCGTGGTCGTAGATTTTGAACCAGACCCTCGAGTACCTCTAATTCTCGGGAGGTGTTTTCTTAAGACCAGTCGTGCTTTGATAGACGTGTACGAAGGTGAATTAACCCTTCGAGTAGATAATGAGGCCATTACTTATAACCTTGATCAAACTTCGAGATACTCGGTTAATTATAATGATATGACGGCGAATCGAATCGACGTTATTGAATTAGCTTGTGAAGAGTATTCTCAGGAAGTTCTAGGATTTTCAGACGTGATCGCCAGTGGCAATCCCACTCCCGGATATGACCTGATAGTTTCAAATTCTTCTCCGACTCTCACTCCTTTCGGGGATAGTGATTTTCTACTTCTAGAAGAAGCTGATGCTTTTCTTGCTCTAGCCGACGATCCAACTTCACCGGAAGTTGATGAATCCTATTATGACCCAGAAGGGGACATTCTTATTCTCGAAGCACTCCTTAATAGTGATCCTTCACCACCTCCGAACCAAGGAAATTATTTGCCAGAAATCAGAAAGGAACTTAAACTGTGTGAAGCCAAAACTGCCAAATCTTCAATTGATGAACCTCCTGAGGTTGAACTTAAGGACTTACCGCCTCATCTCGAATATGCATTTTTGGAAGACAACAACAAGTTGCCAGTCATAATTGCCAAAGATTTGAGTGTCGATGAAAAGACCGCTCTCATAAAGGTTCTAAAGTCCCGAAAGCAAGCAATTGCTTGGAAACTTTCCGACATAAAGGGTATTAACCCGGAATTTTGTTCTCATAAAATTCTAATGGAAGAGGACTATGAACCAGCGGTCCAACATCAGAGAAGGGTTAATCCAAAGATCCATGATGTCATTAAGAAAGAGGTTGAAAAACTTCTTGACGCTGGATTGATCTACCCAATCTCGGATAGTCCTTGGGTGAGCCCAGTGCACTGTGTGCCAAAGAAAGGAGGGATGACCGTAGTGACCAATGATGAAAATGAGTTAGTACCAACTAGACTTGTAACGGGATGGAGAGTTTGTATTGATTATCGTAAGTTGAACGAAGCCACCCGGAAAGACCACTTCCCTTTGCCGTTTATGGATCAAATGCTTGAGAGACTCGCAGGAAATGAATACTATTGTTTCCTCGATGGTTTCTCGGGTTACACAACCCCACCGCTCTATGTTTAACCCGCACTTTCCCCCAAATCACTTTGCACACGTGGCAATCTTCTATTGGTCCGAACACATCATCCAAGACATCAAACGGTTAAGATTCAAACTAAAGAGATCCAACGGCTATAAAGGATTGAAGCTCTCAACCTCTCTTCACTCTCAACTATAAATAGGAGCTCTTAATTCGATTTAGTTAGTATCTTTTTTGTGTGTGTTAATTTTTCAGTTTTCTTTGTAAATTTTCCTTTTTTAGCTCACGTGTACTATTCACTTTTCGAAATTAAGCTTTTTAATCTTTAATTTCAATTGTACTGTTTGTTCCTAAACTTGTATTCTTCTTTCTTAAGCAATAAAGACATTTGAGTTGAGTTTGTGTTTAAGATTTCTTTTAATAAGCTGTTTTTAGTCAATAAGCTTGTAATAAGCTAAATTTAGCTTATTCGATTTTCTTTTGTTCTAAAATTGTTCTAATATTGCTAAAAGCTTTTTACTACCGAGTTTTTCTAATATTGTTCATAAATTGTCATTGTTACTTGAGTTCAGTTGAATGAATTTTGGAAGCAATTAAGGAGTATAAGCTCAAAGAAGCTTATTGAGCTTAGCTCCTTGGTTTAGAGACAGGTGCCATTGAGGACTGAGTTTTTAGATCCACTCACTAAAATCAGAGTGTGACGAGGTCCAGAGACTACAAGTTCACAGGTTTAAATTCATGTTTTTGATTTTAGCATATACCTAGCTTAATCCATTAGCTTATTTCTTTGCAATTTTGTGCTTAAACTTGTTCAAACTTGCTTAGTTAGTTTAAAGATGCAGTTACTTTAAGCTGGTGTAGTTAGAATCCATTTAGGTTCCATTTCATGTGATTAATTCTGTCATTAATAAGGATTAGCTAGCTGAGTAACTAGCTTATTTTTGTTAATAAGCTGTAGGTTTTAGTGTTAGAATAGCTTAAGTAGGTGAGTTTAAGTTTGAGTAGATATAAGGTTTTAAATTTTTTAGCTTTAAAGTAGATTTTAAGTAGAATATAGTTTGGGCCAGTTGTAGTTAAGTAGTGTTTGGATTTAAGATTGCTTTTGTTCTTAAGTCAAATTTAGTTACGTAAATTTACATGAGTTAGTTGATGTAAGTGATATAATCACCCCGCCCCCCCCCCCACCCCCCACCCCCCCCCCCCCCCCCCCCCCCCCCCAATTCCCCAGTGTTTAAGAATTAGTTTGTTTATTATTTTATTTTTTGTTTTTAGTTTTTTTGTTAGATTTTGTAGCTTTTTAGAAGAGTTTTTTTTTTTTCTGTTTATATGTTCTTTTAGATTATAGTTTTTGTTTTTTGTTTTGTGTTTTTCTGTGTTTTTTTTGTTTTAGATTTTTTCTTAGTAGATTTTTTTATAGATCTAGATTTTTGTTTTTTTTGTTTTTTAGTTTGTTGTAGATTTTTGTTTTTGTTTGTAGATTTTTTTTCTTTTTTGTTTTTTGTTTTTTTTTTTTTTTTTTTTTTTTTTTTTATAGATTTTTTTGTTTTTTTTTTTTGTTTTTGGTTTAGATAGTGTTTGTTTTTTTATTTTTCTGTGTTCGGTATTTTTTTTCTAGATTTTTTATTTTTTTTTTTTTTTGGGGTTTTTTTTAGCTTTTTAGATTTTTGTTTTATTTGTTTTTTTTTAGATAGATTTGTTTTTAGATTAGAAATTTTTTTGTTTTTTTTTAGAGTTTTGTTAGATTTTTAGTTGTTTTTTTTTTTTGTCTTGTCTTTTTTTTTTTTGTAGATAGATCTTTTTGTTTTGTTAGATATGGTCTAGATTTTTTTTAGTTTTTGTAGTATTAGATTTTGTAGATTTTTATTGTTTTTTTTGTTTTTATTTTTTTTTTTTTGTTTTTTTTTTTGTTAGAATTTATTGGTTAGAGTTTTTTTTTTTTTGGTTTTGGTTTCTTTTTTTTGGTATATTTATGTTTATTGTCGTCGTCGTATTGATGTTAGCAGTCTATTTTTATTTGTTTCTTTGTTTTATCTTTTATTCGTGTTTTTATGATATGTTTATTGTTTTTGTTTTGTTTTATGTGTTTTGTAGGATGTTGTTGTGGTTTTTTTTTTTTTTTATTTTTTTGTCTAGATCTTTATTTGTTTGTAATTGTAGATCTTAGATTCCGTGTTAGATGTTTAGAAGATTTTTTTTTTTAGTTTTTTTTAGAGCTTTTCTTTTTTTTAGTATCTGTTAGTTACGTATTAGTTTAGATATTTCGTAGATTTTTTTTATTTTGATTCTTTCGGTTTATTTTATATTTGTTTTTTGTGTTTTGTTTTTGTTTTTATTTTTTTATTGTGGTGTGTTTTTTTTAATTAACTTTTTTTTTTGTGTTTCGGCGTGTAGCTTTGTCTACTTTATGTTTGTCTATTTTCTTTTTATTTTTGTTTAGTTTTATTTTTTTTTTTTTATTTTTTTTTTTTTTTAGTTTTTTGATAGTTTTTTTGTTTTTTTAGATATTAGATTTTTTTTTTTTATTCCGCGTTTAGTTTCTTTTTTGGTTTTTTGTTGTTTTTTTTTGTAGATTAGGCAGATTGTTTTTTTTTATGTTTAGTTTTTATTTTTTTTTTATTTTTTTTTTTTTTTTTTTTTGTTTTTTTAGATAGATTTTTGGTACTTTTTTTTTTTTTTTTTGTTTCGATTGATTATATTTTTTTGTTGTAATTTTTTAGATTTATATTGTGTTTTATAGGAATTTTTTTTTTTAGATTGTTTGTTTGTTAGGAATTTTTTTGTTTTTTTTTTTTTTTTAGTTTTTTTTTTTGTTTTAGATTTTGTTTTGTTTGTAGGATAGTTTTTTTTTTTTTTGTTTTGTATTTGTTTTAGTTAGAATTTTTTTTTTTTTTTTTTTTAGGTTTGTTTTATTTTTTTTTTTTTTGATGTTTTTTATAGATTTATTGTTTTTTAATAAGTTATTTTTGTTTTTTTTTATTTTTTTTTTTTAGTTTAGTTGTGATTTATTTTAGAGAGGGTTTTTTTTAATTAGAAGGATTTTTTTTTTGTTTAGTTTGGAGTATCTATCTTTATTTTAGAATTCTTTGTAGATTTTTGTTTAGTTATTAGTTTTTTCTTTTGCTAGTTTGTTTTTAGTTTCTTAGATTTGTATTTTTTTTTTTAAGGGGGGGGGGGGTGAGATTATTGTTTTTAGATGTTTATTTCCCTTAATATTTAGATATTATAGATTTTTTTTTTATTTTAGTTTTTTTAAGTTATTTTTGTTTTTGTTCTTAGGAATTTTGTGTTTTTCTCACTTGTTTATGTTTTTTTTGTTTTTGTAGATTTGGGGTTTTGTTTCGTAGATGTGTTTTATATATTTTTTTCCAGACTTCTTTCTTTGTTTTAGTTTTGTGGTGTGTCTTTTGTGGTTCTCTATCGTTGGTTTTAGATATTTTTTAGTTTATAGTTGCTCTTTTTTTTTTGTTAGATATTTTTTTAGGGATTTAGAGTGTTTGTCTAGATTTTTTAGGATGTGTTGTTTTTTATAGCATTTTTTTAGTTTTTCCTTTTTGTTTTTTACATTTATTTGTTCTGTTTAGGAATGTTATTTAGATTGGTTTTAGTAGATTTTATTTCTTTAGTGTTTTGGTTTGTCGTATCTGGTTTTTTTTGTTAAACGATTTTAGTTCTTGTATCTTTTGTCTTTTGATGTTGGCCTGTTTTGAAGGTGTCTCTTGTTTTTGTTTGTTATAGAGTATGGTATTAGGTATTCTTTTACGAGATTTCGTTTTGTTATTTTTATTTAGATTCTATGTAATTTATTTGTTTCATTTATTATCCAGATTTATTTTTTTTTTTAGATTTGTAGGTGTATTAATGGTGTCTTGTATTTTTTACTCTTTTTGCTTTTGTTGTTTTACTCTTTCATTTTTTTTTTGTTGGGTTTAGGAACGATGTTCTTGTTTGTTCTTAGTAGTTCTATTGTTTGTTGTTTTCTTGTGGTATTTTTTTTTTATTTTTTATTTTCTGTTTTGTTTTGATGTAAGCCTTTTTCTTTGTTAAATTTTAGCTCTCGATGGTGTCTTTTAGTTTGGGGTTATATTGTTGGTTCTTTTTTTTTTGATTTTAGATTTTTTTTAGATTTTTTTTTTTTTTTTTATTTTAGAATCTTTTTAGTAGATTCTGAGCTCTCTTCTTTTTGTGCTTATGGTCTTATTTTTTTGTTTTTTTTTTATTTTTTTTAGTGTTGCTAGTTGTTTGGTGTTTTGTGATTTTTCTTTTTTTTATTTTTTTGTTATTTTATAGTATTTTTGTTATTTTTGTAGGTTGTGTTTTTCGTTGCGTGCGCGTTATTTTTTATTTTTTTTTAGGTTTTAGAGTTTGTGTTTTTTTTTAGTTATTGTTTTTTTTTTTTAGATTTTTTTTTCGATTGTAGGATTTTTGTTTTTTTAGGTAGATTTTTTTATTGTAGTTTGGGTTTAGGTTTTTTTAGTTTTTCTTTTGTATTCTGCGCGCGCTTTAGTTTGTTTAGATTTGTTGTTAGATAGGTTTTTTAGTTGTTTTTTTTAATTTTTTTGTAGTTTTTTTTATTTTTTTTTTAGTTGTTTTTTATAGATTTTGTTTTAGATTTTGTTTTTTTTTTTATTTTTTTTGTGTTTTTTTTTTTTTTGTTTGTTATTTTTGTTTTCGTTTTTGTTTTTGTTTTTTTATTTTTTTTGTTTAGATTATTTTTTTTTTTTTGTTTTTTGTTAGTTTTTGTTTTTTTTTATTTTTCTTTTTTTTTTTATTTTTTTTTTTTTTTTTGTTTTTTTTTTTTTTTTTTTATATGTTTTTTCTTAGAGATTTTTTTTTTTTTTTTTTTAGGGGGGGGGGTGGGGCAGATGTATGTTTAGATTTTTTTTTTTAGAGTTTATATTTTTTGTTATTTTTTTTGTTTTTTTTTTTTTTTAGATAGATTTTTTTTTATTTTTCGTTTTTTGTTAGAGGTTTAAATTTTTTGATGTTAGTTTATTTAGATGGTTTGTAGAGTTTTGCTTGTTTTTAGAGATTTTTTTATAGATGTTTAGTTTTTTTGTTTTAGTTTTTGAGATGTTTTTTTTTTTTGTTGTGTTGTTTAGGTTTGATATTTTTTTTTTAGATTTTTTTATTTTTTTTATGTTAGTTTTTAGATAGATTATTGGTTTTTTGTTACTTTTGTTTTTTTTTTTTTTGTTTAGATTTTTTTTTTTTGGTTAGAAGTTAGTTTTGTTTTTTTGTTTTTTTAGATTTTTTTAGATCGGGGTTATAGTTTTTTTTTTTTTTTCTTTTTGTTTGTTTATTTTTTTTGGTATTTCTTTATCCTTTTTGAGTGCTTAAACCTGTTCAAAGTTGTTTAGATAGGTTAGATATGCAAATATTTTTAGTTGTTTATAGCTAGAATCCATTAGGTTTTCATTTAGCTTTTAATTCTGTCAATTAGTAGAATAAGCTAGCTGATAAACTAGCTTAATTCTATTAATAAGCTGTAGGTTTTAGAGTTAAAATAGCTTAAGGAGGTGAGTTTTAGATTGAGTAGCTATAAGGTTTTAGCATTTGAGCTTTTAAAATAGATTTTAAGTGTGACTCAGTTTGGACAGATTTGATTAACTAGTGTTTGGGTAAAGGTATTGTTGACTTTTAAAGTCAACAATAGACTGTCAAAGTTTTTTACATAGTTAAGGATTTCAAAGTTTACAAGTTTTAAACAGGTTTTGAGAATTAGTTTGAAAATTTTAAAATTTTAGAGCTTAAAAAGGACTTGCTAGCACCAGGACAGTTTTTAAGTGCAAAGTGGTTTTAGATTTTAGTGTCTTACAACATTCTATTGTTCAAGTATGGATAATATAGGTTTAGTAACACTTAGTAAATGAGTTCATAAGTTCTAATCTAGGAATTTTGCCTGCACTTAGGAATTTGTCAAGTATATCAGCAACAACAGTACTTACTTAGTAAGTACTACTGTTGTCTACCAACTTTCTAGCTACTTTTTAGCCTTTGAAGTTAGGAGATAGAACTTAGGTTTGAGCATTTAAGTAAAATTCCATAAGCTCTTTAAAATTCATCTTTTAAGTTTCATTTCCAAGCTTTAGATTAGCTTAAATCTACCTGCAAAAGTAGTTTCAGCAACAGTTTAGCTTTTCAGCTTATTTCTTTTAGATTTCTAATTTCTAGTTGTTTTTATCAAAATCCTTTTATCTAGGTTTACTCCATATTCTTAGTATAGCTTATTTCCAAATTTTCAGTTTCTAGATTCTATATTTGAGTTAGATAGCTTATTAAGATTAGCTTAAATGCAATGAATAAGCTGAACCTTTCACTTTTTAATAACAATTTCTTGTTAAACTTGTTAACTTTCAGCTTATTTCTTTTTAGAAATACTTAGTACACATCTTAATCTCCATTTAGCTTCTTTTGGTTTTCATTTTCATCAAGTAATAAGCAAGGAATAAGCTAGAGACTAGAAAAGTTAAGCAAAACCTAAGTTTCTGTTGTACAGAGCAAAATGCTTATTTTCTAGCTTATCTAGTTGTTAAAAGTTCATAGTGCTTTTATTAAAGTTGTAGTATATAAGCTCAAGTTTAACTTTGTAGTTTTAAGTTTTTGCTTATTCTCATTTTTTAAATAAGCTAAAAATAAGCTAAATCGTAGGGTCTAATTGGTACTTTTTAGATAGTTAGAGGTTATCTGTTTTCACTATAGTGTAAATTCGAGTTAATTACCCCGCCTACCCTTTACTTTCAATTGTTTCGTTTTCTACCCTGTCTTTTTAGTTAAATAAAATAGTTTTAATATTTTTAATTTTAGTTTTATAAAATTAGGTTTTAGGTTTTAATTAGTAAAATTAGAGTTCAATTGGTTTATAAAAATTGGGCATTTTTGTTCCATTAAATTTCTGCACCTTTTTAGTTGTTAAAAACTATTTTTCTTTATTTTTCCAGTTAAATTTGTATTTTCTAGGAATTAAAATAGGTTTTAAGTAATTTCTTTTTCTTAAATAAATCATAGAAAATAGAAAAATAGTTGGAAAATTCTAATTCTTTTTGTAATAATTTTCTTTTTCATTCTAGTATTTTTGAAAAATAAAAATAGAATTTTAGTGTTAATTTTTAGAAAAAGTTTATTTTTAGTAATTCATTTTTCTTTAAAAATTCATAAAAAATTCAAAAATAGTTAAAAAATTCTAATTCTTTTTCCTAAAATTTTCTTTTTAAATTTGTGATTTTTAGGTATAAAATTTGTTAAAAGTAGTGCCTTAGATTTTAAATTTCAGTTTTAGCTCACGTTTTTAATTTTCGTGTATTAAAATTTCGTGCTAGTTAATTGTTTTTAGTTTGTGCTATTAAATTTGTAGTGTAATTCAAAATTCAAAAATCCTTTATTCATTCTTGACTCGAATCCGAATTATTCCCGAATCTCAATTCACGACTTCGTTGGGATACGACCCGAGAAGAAATACTTCCCGGTTAAAAATATACATATTGTGTTTTCTTAAGTGAGATTTTATCCTTTTATTTCTCTTGTTTGAGAAGTAATTTGGAAAGAATTGTCACGGGATTAATACTATATATATATATATATATATAAATTTGACTACACTACCTACCCACTGTGAATGAACACCATAGCCAAAAACCTTCAAAAACCAATCTTCAAATCGTCTAATTAACCAAAATTCGGAAGGGGCTTTCGCTAACAAGACAATCAACAACATCTATTGTAAGCTTTCCATCATTCTTTTCATTTGATTTCATCCAATTTTGCTCCTAATCAAAATTGGGTGTTCTTTATTATTTTCATACTTTTTAGATTAGAACTAGGAACTCTATAACTACAATGATTCCCGTAGTCATAAGAATTCAATACATTCATTAGAATTGAGTCACAAAATTTTTTCTTGGTTCGAAAATTTTATAAACATATATACATATTTTTCATTTTTTTTGAAACAAAGTTTATACATTGTTGATTTATGCCAAAAACACGTTAAAACAATTATACATTGCCCATCAAAACGTACATTCCTAAATATATACTTTTCGAATCAATAGATAATATGTTATAAAAAATAAAGGGGTGTTTGGTTCGTTTCTTAGGAACAATTTTTAGAGTCGAAATGACCATCACTATAGCTTTGTCACGTATATAAACACTTAACGAACTTGTATAAGTCATCAAGATATATAATTCATATATATATTGATACATTTTTATGAATGACATAAAATAAATGGGCGTTTGGTTTAATGCTTTAAAGCATGGTTTCTAGTCAAAACAAATAATATTTAACTCTTGTCAAGTTATGAATAACAAACTTATACGTGTCAAACAAAATATACACTTAATACATAATTTTTCGACATGTTTAGACAAATTTTATATTGATAAGGGAGTGTTTGGGTTATTGTCTTGATGTTGAAATATATAACTAATATATATTCTTCGACATCCTAGATTAAGTTAAAAAAAATTAAGGAACATATGGATCACTTCTTAGGTTTTTACTTTTAAAGTCGAAGTAATCCTTGTCCCACATATTTCATTTTTCAAAACTTTATTTTCCTTATTATATTTTTTTGTAACATTTTATATTGTTAATTACTTGTTTAGGTAACAAAATGCCGAAAGCTACTACAAACGATATATCCCTCACTAAATCTCACATACCAAAAGTATCCAAAATTCCCGGCATCTCCCCTACCATTGCCTAATTCTACAAACCTATTGAAAACCGCAACATTCACGAAGGTCGTGTTGTTGATCAAGCTTACTACAAATCCATCAACATCGAGCGTCTCTTTACTAATATTCGTTTCAATTGTCTCTTTCAAATCAACGAACCGATTGTTCCAAGATTTTTTCTAGACTTCTATAGCCAAGTCACGGTACAAACCGATGAATATGGTTATCTTGTTATCTCCTTTATGATTCAACACGAATTCATAACTCTTACTCTCGCTCAATTTGGTCAAATTCTCAAAATTCCATACAATGATCAAGTCGTTTTTACAAACGAATGGGACCTTGCATCTCTTTAGTATTCTCGAGAAATCGAGGGACCATATTGCACCGATCTTTCGACTCCTGGCGACATTCGTCGACTTCTTGAATTGGAACGTGTCATGGTAGACTGTACCATTAAAAGTCAAACGGTCTCTCTCAATCCAAATCAAATTCTCACCAAAGAATTAAGCCCCGACATGAAGCAATGGGAAGAGCTCATTAGAGAAAATGTGTTCGGACTAGGAGGACATCGGGATCATCTTCCCGCTTGTCTTGCTTACATGTTGTATTGTGTTGTTGCCGAAGAACAATACAATCTTGCTTATTTTTTCGTAAAAAGAATCCAATGTGCTAGATATACTCCAACCGCCAATCTTCGGTATGGCATGTTTCTTACGCGTCTTTATCGACACGTCATGGAAATATATCCTCATCTTGACAATGGCATTTATGACATTGTTGATCGAGTCATGCGTCCTCTTGCTCTTAAACAAAGTCGAAGACCTCGAAGTGATCGTGGCGAAGCTCGCCATTCTGTCTCATCTTCATGGCACGTCATCTCATCAACATGATGATGATGATGATGATGTCGAAACGTCTCGTGCTAGCACTCCATCTCCTACTACCTAT
>BQNB010050346.1:0-41554 GCA_026074375.1 Tanacetum coccineum | reverse complement strand
TACAAATATTGGGCACATAATCCATTATACAATAGCAAAGTATAATATCTTGGATTTATGGTCAATGTGTTGTGTCAACATTGATAATATCAACTCCCACAATGTATCGTGAATTAATTTCATAGTTTCTCAGATGAGAAGACTATATTATCATGTTTATTCTTTGTGTATTTTAGTATGTTATGCAATACCATATCATCTTTTCAACTACGTGAGTAGTTTGTATGCTTGCATAAAGTTCTTTTCTTTTCTTTTCTACCCTAATACACATAGCATGCAATCATCACATAAAATGAACAAGTTGACACAAATACAACATTTGCAACGCAAGGATGAGTTGCGATCTAAAGTGATTTTGTCAATGAATTTTTCTATATAATCTTTCATGTCTATCATGGGGAATAGAGCATGCAATGTTATGAATAAGTCAATTTCACACATTTAAATATGTGAGGCGATGGTTATTACAATATTGACAAGATGTAGATCAAATTCTTGTTCATAGCATATAAGTTTAACATGTAGAATCCGAGATATGT
This sequence comes from Tanacetum coccineum, assembly GCA_026074375.1. Taxonomy (NCBI): domain Eukaryota; kingdom Viridiplantae; phylum Streptophyta; class Magnoliopsida; order Asterales; family Asteraceae; genus Tanacetum; species Tanacetum coccineum. Next base: position 41,015 of record BQNB010050346.1, on the reverse strand, counting down.
CAACCATAGTTTGAATAATGCATTGACATATATCCTTCATCTCGTTAAAACAACAATGTTGCTTAACTTCATGCCTTTCACGTAAGTCCTAGAACATAAACACATAAGATCTAAGAGCACAAATATCTCTAATAGGATATGTAAACGACCTCTACACTTATATCATTATTTTTACCCCTCACACACTCAAATCAATATCCTATGGTGCATGTCAACCATGAACAACCTTAACTAGACTTGTGAAATTTGGATTATGGAAAATGTCATGTGAAAATCCTAAGCTTGTTTTGTCGTAGACCTAAGTGTCCTCTCATTTAATTTACCAATTACTTGTTCTATTGGGTGACGCCTGTCTTCTTTTAGACTTTTAGGATAGCCTTCATTCGAAACATTAGCTTGTAATGATGGCGACCCATTGAGATCTTAAACTATAGGTTCATTGATCCTATCATCTTCTACTGAAGGAAATGACTTGGGCTCAAACAAGCTCTCATCAAAGGTCACATTGAGATATTCCTTAATTCTCATTGTTTCCTTGTTAAGCACTATGTATGCTTTAGTACTTTGAGAGTATCCTAAAAACACACCTTCGTACGACTTTGGGTCAAACTTGGTGAGATGTACGTTAGTGTTAAGTATAAATACTTTACAACCAAAGACCCTAAAGTACTCTAATGATGGCTTCCTATTTATAAGGATTTCGTAGGGTGTTTTATTAATGAATTTTCTAGTATAAACCCTATTAAGTATGTAAGTTGTCGTATCTAATGCATAACAACAAAACTTTTGTGGAATAGATTGCTCGTCTAACATAGCACGACTCATCTTTCTCAACTTGTGATGTGTTCTTTCAACAATCTCACTCGATTGAGAGGTGAAATAGCCCGACAAGTTATAAGACATTCCATGTTGTTCACAAAAGCTTCTAAATTGCAATTTATCAAATTCACTACAATGGTTTGTTACAATTGAAACAATGGAACAATCATGTAGGTTTTCAAGTCTTTTACACATTATTTTAAACTTATCTAAGACATCATCCTTAGACTCTACAAACACAACCCAAGTGTAGTTTGAGTGATCATCTACAATCATTAAAGTATAGGCGTTGCCTTTGTAACTTTGAATTGAAGATGGACTAAAAAAATCTAAGTGTTAAAACTCTAAAACCCTATTAGTTGATACTTCATTCCTAGTCCTATTGCTTGCATTACCTTGACTCCCTAAACCACATGTATCACAAAGGAGTCTTTTAAATCTCAACTTTGGTAGGTTCCTTACTAGCTCGTTGGAAGCTAAGTTTTGAACTAACATCATATTGGCGTGACCTAACCTCCTATGCCAAAACGTTAAGTTATCTACCACGGATGCAAGACAAATTTATTGTTTGGAGTTATCTCCTAATTTACAAGTATATAATCTATTTCTTCTATGTCCTCTAGTTAGCGTTTGAACATTTTTACTAATAGTACAATCTACTTTAGTGAAGCTAACTACGCAATCATCATCACATAATTAACCTACGCTAATCAAGTTAAAAGCTAGACCACTAACATGCTCAACATTGGTAATTGTAATGGAGTCATGAGTAATATTACCTCTATCGACGACCTTGCCCTTTAGGTTGCTCCAAAATACGACATGTCCACCATTATACGCCTTGTATGAAGTAAACATTCTTCTATTCCCGATCATGTGCTTAGTGCAACCATTATTCACAATCCAATCATCCGGTAGTAGATCACATTTAAGACACACCTACAAGCAAATATGAATTCAAGGTCGTGGTACCCATTATTTTATGGGTCCGTTGTGGTTATCAAATATGGTTCCCATGTTAACCATTCTTGGTTCTTGACGAAAGGCATATAGTTTACGTAGGTGGTACCTTAAGAATGCAGACCAAGGATGTTTTTGAAAATCATGAGAGTTTTGAAAGTTTGGTCCAACGTTCCAAGGTATTTTTAGCCTTTGATTTGGGTAGGAGTTTTCTCTCCTTTGGAGGGTGCTATGTTGATGATACGAAGACCTTTGGTTGTTATGAAAATTTCTTCTTTGCGAAGAATGATTGTTTTGAAAAGAAGGTCTTTGATTATATGAGTTTGAAGAACTCATATTTGGTGTGTGTATCCAAGTCCATTATGTGAGTCGGAGTGATATCCATGTGTCAAATTTAAAGAAGTGCTTTTCCGATGAAACCCTCGTCATCCCATTGGAAGATATTCAAATCGACGACAAACTGCATTTCATTGAGGAACCGATGGAGATAATTGACCAAGAGGTCAAGCGATTAAAGCAAAGTCACATTTTGATCGTCAAGGTACGATGGAACTCCAGGAGAAGTCCAGAGTTTTCCTGGGAACATGAAGACCAGTTCCGAACCAAGTATCCATATTTGTTTTTTCTGACACCTCACCACCGAATACCATCAACTGAAATCCAGGACGGAACTCTCTTAACGAGGAAAGACTGTGACAAGCGGTATTCTTCTAGGTTAATATTTGGCTATTAAGTTACTATTTTTCATTTTTTACGTTTACATGATTAATTTAACGTATAACCGAGAGGTTATCCCGCATTTTAGCAAAAACATCTTCGGACACATTTTGGCTTTTGACTAAGTGCAGTCTACTCATGACTAGCGTGTTACGACTTTACGGGCATATTTGTATATATCGCGTACGTATATTTTACAAGTTACGTAAATAGTGAATTTTTCATTTGAATGCATGCATGTATATATATTTTCCCTCCTAAAATAATATCTAGATATTTATATGCATGTGTAAAAATTTGAAATTTGAAAAACAACTATGTTTCCCCCGCCCCCTCCCCCTTGTTCGGCCGAGCACCACCCCACACAACCCCCACCATTACATAGCTTGATTTTATTTCCTTGCACTAGTACTTGTGGTTACCACACTATTTGTTATTTAGCCATGTCCTTCCCATATGTTTCTCAACTTATTTTGTCTTGCACAAAACTTGAACCCCACACCTCAAGGCATCCCATGTGCATGTGTTTGTATAAAAAAGGGGCACTAGCATTCATATCACACACACATAAACACTTAACAAAATTCTTGCTCTCTTCCTCTCCCTTCTTTGTTCGGCCGACACAAGCAATACCAACACATTGGGTGTTCATTTTCTTTTATCTTCAAGACTTGGGTTCACATACATACTAGTGGTGTTTGATTTGGTTAGTTCGGGTTACTTTTAGATCGAGTTCGGGTTATACATATTTATATTTTCGGGTTAATCTTCATCCATTTCTTCATTTTTTTGTAAGTAAATATTTTCTTGCATATTTTTGCACTTTTCATTTCATCTTCATATATATTTATCACCATACATCTTATTTTATAAAAATTACACTTAACAAATGTTTATATATAAAAGTCTTACGTAAAAAGCCCACTTTTAAGCTCGTTATTGTTTTATAAAAATATATATTTACAAAAGTCTTATATTTATACTCGCTCATATATGTTTGGTTGCAATATGCTTAAATATTGAGACTCGCGAAAGTGTTGTGAATTTATATAGTTTTAGGATGAGATTGGATTTATAAGTGGATTTGTGGATGTGAGAATTTGTGTCGTTGGTGGATTATGTACTATAGGAATAGAATCGTTGGAGGGGAAAACTAGGTAGCACACTTGGTTACGTCTTCATGGTCGATTAAAGTTGTTAAAAACGGATGTATAGTAGGTAAACGACGATATGTTAAAATAGACGAAATAAATATATTTTCTAAACTCCGTTTTTATAGTGTCAAAATGTATATTTTAAAAGTGTTGAAAACTTGCATTTTGAAAAGAAGGGATAGTATTCGTACTACTTTAAAAGCAATTTTTTTAAAAGACTTAACAATCATTACGTAGAAAATAGTAACTAAACTGTAAATAGACTATATGAAAAACTAATAGTGTAAATTTGAAATTTAACAAAAAGACTTAGTAACAAGCTACAACTATTCCAAGTTGGACTATTTTTTCTTATAAGTGTTAGAAACTTTTATTAAAATGTTGACTTTTACGAAAAACGTAGTTTGACTTTAAAAGTCAAACTCAAACATGTCAAAGTGATAAATAGTCAAAATAACTCATATGCATATTCATATTTCATTTTCATCAACTTAAAGCATGCATACATCATTTAGGTTGCGGTTAGGAATTGCACCATTTCATACTTAATCGAACTTTCGTTGTTGTACGATTTTTCTTGAGGCGAGTTTCATAGGCCCGCTTTTACTCGTTTTTACGAATATTTTTACAAATCTCGGGGTGAGATACATTGCTTTCTTTACTTTTGGACGCAAGTACTTTTGTAAAACCTAAAAATCTCAATAAGAGTAAAATGACCAAAATGCCCCTAATGAAAGAAAATTGCATAAAAGTTTAAATAAATTCATTTTAATGCTATAAATTATGAAAATGCAACAAGTAACAATTATGAAATTTATGTAAGAATAAAATACATTATGTTATACAAGAAAAATAAATACTTATGTATATATATTATGTATGCCAATTTATTACATTAATTATATATGTATTATAATTAATAATTAAAGTAAATAAGTAAAGATAAATGCAAAATAAACATGATAAACTATAAAATCTGTATTATACTTTTTAAAACCTTAAAAATCTCGGCCATATTATAGAAAATGGGTTCCTTATAATTATCTTATCATTTTATTTTGCAAAACCCTAAAAAACACATAGTCGGCACAAAGAAAAATCAAGAGAGGAGGCATCCAAAATTTTCTCCAGGCTTTGAATGATGAACGTATTCTTGAGGGTCCGGAGATGATTGAGGTGACTAATGAAAAGGTCGCCGTCGCCAGGGAAAAGCTTAAGGAAGCTCAGACTCGTCAGAAGAGTTACGCCGACAGACATCGCAGAGCGTTAGAGTTCCAGCCGGGTGAACATGTTTTCTTGAAAGTATCACCTACACGTGGAGTCAGGCGTTTTGGTATCAAGGGCAAGCTTAGTCCTCGTTTCATAGGACCGTTTGAGATTCTTGATCGCGTTGGTGAGGTTTCCTATCGTTTGGCGTTACCTCCTCAGCTATCTCATGTTCACAATGTGTTTCATGTATCATTACTCAGAGGTTACAAGTATCATCCTCTTCACGTTGTCTCTTATCCATTCGATCAGATCCGTGAGGATTTATCTTACACGGAAGAGCCTGAGTCTATTCTAGACCGTCAGGACAGAGTCATGAGGAACAAGACGATCCCTTTTGTCAAAATCCTTTGGAGGAATCATCCCGAGCGGGAAGCTACTTGGGAGACCGAGGAGTCTATACGGACTTCTTATCCTCATTTTCTTCCATGATCTGGTATGTTCTTTTCAGTCGTATCATGTTTCTAATTCGAGGACGAATTTTTCTTTTAGGGGGGAAGAGTTGTAAAACCTAAAAATCTCAATAAGAGTAAAATGACCAAAATGCCCCTAATGAAAGAAAAATGCATAAAAGCTTAAATAAATTCATTTAAGTGTTAGAAATTATGAAAATACAAAATATGGCAATTATAAAATTTTGCAAGATTAAAATACATTATGTTATACAAGAAAAATAATTAATAATTATATATATATAATTATGCCGAAATAATATGTATTTATATATTTATACTTTACAAATTAATAACAAATAAATTAGGATAATTATGAAATAAATTAGGCAAGTTTTAAAATCTGATAATATCAAATTAAAAGGCCCAAATTTCGGCATAAATCACCTATCTTAATTCCTTATACATTTTTCATTTGTAAAATCACTAAAAACAAATGCACCGAACCCTAATAAAATCAATAGGCGGCACATAAGATTTTTCCAAGGCAAAGACGAATTTTTCTAAGGTGATTTGAAGGTCAAGGATTGTGGGAAAAATAGTGAGAAGATTTTATAAGGCTTTGTTCGATTTTAGGTATTGGTTTTGTTCGATTAATTCATCCGAATTTCATAAATCCATAGAATCATCAATAATTATCAAAGGTAATTTTATGACTTGTTTTTCATCATTATAATTCAGTATAAACACAAGAAAAATATCCATGCATGTTAATTTGATCATATGAATAAATATATGTTCGAAACCCTAATTTTAGATTAATTGTGTAATCGGCAATAAAACAATTTGTAAAATTGATTTTATAATTTTCTAAGGTGTAATATATCATGTATATCTCAGATCAATTGTTGGTTAAATTTTTAATTATTTGGGATTTAAGGGTTTTGCCGATTTGCGAAATAAAGAGAAAAGGAAGAAATAATTGAAAAACGAATTAGGGTTAGGGTTTTTATATTTTTCCCAGGTCCAATACATGCTAATGAATGTATAAAAATTGTGTAATTATTGGGGAAAATTTTAATTAGGGTTTTGTGCACTTATTTGTTACCCGATTTGAGTTTTAAAAGTATAAGGGGGTGTTTTGTAATTTCTGAAACTTTGGGGTCTGATTTAAGCATGTTATTATATTTGTTATGATCTGAGAAAAATAAGTTGGGGGGTAGAAAATGTCATTTTGATATTATTTATGTAAACCTTACTATTTATAGAAACCTGCTATTTATAGAAACATGCTATTTATGGAAACTTACTATAATTAGAAGCTGCTATTTTTGGAAAGTACCCAATATAACAAGAATACTAATCATGAAACATACTAATCATGGAATATGTTAATCATGGAACGTACTAATCAAGGAATCATGCTAATTATAGAAAGTTACTAAAAATAGAAAGTTACTAAAAATAGAAAGTTACAAAAAATACCAATATAACAAGAAGATAATTTTTTTCATTTGGGGGGGGTAAAACATTTAATCATGGAATTGATTAATTCTGGAACGTATAATCTAGGAATCATGCTAATTTTAGACAAGTTACTAAAAATAGAAAGTTACTAAAAATAGAAAGTTACTAAAAATAGAAAGTTACTAAAAATAGAAAGTTACAAAAATGGAAAGTAACCTTAATCATGAACAAGTAACTTATATATGTCCTTTAACATGTAGATCGCATTAAGCAGGAGTAGCTTCCATCTTCTTTTTTTTTTTATCCATTCTTTCCGTTTACTGCTGGACATAAGGTACGGATATTCCGTCCTTTTAGTAAGGACATTCTTTCTTTTCATGATTCATCCCCAGAACTGCTATGCTTCCCCATTTTTATGTCTTTTGCCATGATCCCTTACACGTTGATTTCATGACTTATTCTATTGCCCGAGCTATATATATATATATATATATTTTTAGATATATATATATATATATATATATATATATATATATATATATATAGATATATATATATATATATATTATTATTATATATACGCTCATGACCATAATTTTACATTGACTTTCCTCTAGTCATGGAGGTACCATGACAGTGACACATGACTTGGCACCCTGTGGTCACGACTCTTTCGCGTTGAGAGTGTTTGCTCGTGGCGTCATCTTTCATGTTACTACGTTAAAATTTCTGTTTGGCCATTATTATTCAGCGTATGGGTGCATCTAGTTTTTCTTGTTTCACTCGTTCCATGGTGAATTAGTTGGTGTGTGCTTTACATCCCATCACATTGGACTGATCCCTCCACCCAATTATTATTATAGAGGTCACCCTTATTTAACATGTTGAGCTGCCCTCTGTACTACATGCATGTAATTCACGAATTATTATTATGACATGTTGATTATATGTGCTCGTGGATTCATTATTTATTTAAGTTTATATCTATCCATGATATTTCATGACATCTGTAATAGTATTACATGCTTTACTGGTTTATTCCATCATTTTCATGACGCATTCTCAGGTTTCCTCATGACACTTTGATCTTTCCGTACTTTGTATTTACTATCCAGGATTCATACTTATTAATTCATTGTTATTATATCCGTACACTGAGCGTTCTGCCCAGCGATTTTCTTTCTCTTTCGTATACGGCAGGATTTATCTAGCGGGAGATTCGGGCATGAGAGAGTGTTTGCTTATGAAGTGACTATTAGCTTCCTTTCTTTATATGCAGCATTTTGATGTGCTAACTATCTTGGACACATGTTCCGTTCCTTTAGACTTCTTTTCGTTATTCATGTTGATCTCATATTGGGAGCCTGATGTTTGTTTCGCTTTCGCCTTGTCCTATGTTATCATTTATGACTTTATGCCTTTATTATGCTTTGATATGACACCATGATTATGACGTTTCGGCCTCCTTTCTGGAGTGGGTTGTTACAATTATGGTATCAGAGCTAAAGGTTTCGACCTGTAGGCTCTAAAACTTGACCTGTGAGGATTGGGTAGACATTAGGTTCCTTCAGAATCGACGTTTATCTTTTGTCGCGTTTTGGACCTTTTAACCATTTAAATCATTAAACCCTTTTTGCAAATGTCAGATGGTGAACACTCGTACCGATGCTGAACTCGCTGCGGCCATTCTGGCAGCCGTGGATGCCATGCTCCCACAGATTCGCGAGCAGGTTCGCGAAGAGTACCGCACTGGTGCTGTAGCTTCGGGTAGTAATCCTCCACCAGTCACTATTCATACTTGGCTTGAGCGCTTCAATAAGCAGAAACCCCGTTCGTTCGAGAAGGCAGTAGCCCCTGTTGATGCTGAGAATTGGATCTCCCATATGGAGAAGATCTTCGACGTGATGGATTGTAATGATGCTTTTAAGACCAGATTGGCTGTGTATAAGTTCGAGGGTGACGCGTTGGCTTGGTGGAAGGCCTATAAGCAGGCCAAAGGAGGAGATGTGTGGGTCCTTACTTTGACTTGGGCAGCTTTCAAAGAGTTGTTCTTTCTTCAGTTTTTCCCTCGAGCCGAACAAGAGCGCTTGAAGAGAGAGTACCATTCCATCCGCCAAAGGGCGAGTGAAAATAGTACTGAGTACATGCAGCGTTTCCTCCGCCTAGCTGGTTTTCTTGGACAGGCTGCTGGTACTGCAGAAGAGCAGGCGAAGAACTTTCGTTGGGGTCTTCATAAGTCAATCCTCGACCATGTCATGTGTATACAGTTTACAGACGTTGCTCAGGTTGCGGATGCTGCACGCAACTTAGAGATCCTTGAGACCGGCTGACTATGTAGGTCCGAAACGTCAGACAGAGGTTAACTTACTGTAATCATGTTTTGCGCCTTATTCTATGTTTTACCTCCCTATCCTAATAATATGAACCATTCAATATTTCTCCAGCATAGAGTGGAGACCGATATCAGCCGGACACTCAGCAGAATAATTATCGGAGTCACGATCAGAAAAATGACCGTCAGGGATCTGACAGGCAGGGCGGTGGTGGTAACTACCGTAACAACAATAACAACAAGTACTCTCGTGACAACAACAGGTCAAATCTAAATCGTTATCGTCTTTATCTGCTATATGATATGAATCTAACATCACGACATGGTAACAGGAATTTGGGTGCTGGACTCGGACCAAGGAACAGAGGGTCAGCAATTCCCACCGATCTACCAACTTGGTAAATCATTTGAAATAAACAAGTTTATTCTCTATATGTCTCAAGTTCAGTCTCACGAATCTATCAATGAATCAGGTTCCCAGAGTCCAGGTGTAACATTTGTGTGGGAAAGGCCGAATTGTGTCGCTACCTCTGAAGGGTTATTACTCACCCTGTTTGCCAAACTCTAGTGGACGTAGACACCCAGGAGAATGTCGTCGTGCTGCTGAGTTCTTCGTTTCAAATGCGGCCAGGCTGGCCATCTTCTAGCGGGACTTGCTAGAAAGAACAACTGGTGCTAGTGCCGTCTGGTCATGCTGTAAGAAGCCTGAGCATCAGGCCGTGTCTTTGCACTTACTCAGGATCAGGCCGCCAATACTTCAGGTACCATCACTGGTGCATTATTTATATTCGGACGTGCAGTGTTTGTTTTATTTGATACGGGTGCGACACATTCTGTGTGTATTCTACCAAGTTTGCTTTCAGTTTTACTTATGAACCGATATTACTTGATTCATGTATTATGTATACTACGCCATGAAAGACTCCGCATGTATTAACCATGTATATAGAGATTCCTCTACAGTTGTTGCAAGATTCGTTAGTTAATGCACTTCCCTTGGATATGTGTGATTTGACATTATTCTGGGTATAGACTGGTTAGCGCCCCCCCCCCCCCCACACGTGCTTATGATTGACTGTCATTCCCGTCGTAGTTATATTCGGTGATATTCATGCTCCTGAATTATTTATCATGGTTCCTTACGGGATAAAACTAATGAAAATCTTTTCCGCTTTAAAAGCACGTACCTTTACTATCGGCTAGGCTGTTTAAAGGTTTTCTGGCTAACATTCATGACTCGACTTCTGAGTTTCGTCTTATTCATGTTAAGCCGATTGTTATGAATTTCAGGACGTTTTCAGAAGAACTTCAGGAATACCTCCTATTCGCGATGTTGAGTTTAACATTGAGCTTATTCCCGGAGCTGAGCCTATCTCAAAAGCTCCTTATCGCATGCACCGTTGATTTAAAGAAGAGGTGATGGATCAGTTACTGAAGTTGTTGGAGCGAGGTTTTTTTTCGCCCGAGTGTATCGCCTCTGGGGTGGCACCTGTTCTGTTTGTCAAGGAAGAGGACGGTAGCATGAGATTATGTATCGACTACCGTGAATTGAACAAGATCACCATTCGTAATCGTTATTCCCTTCCACGTATCGATGATTTATTTGATCAGCTTCAGGGCGCTAAACATTTTTCCAAGATTGATTTACGATCTGGTTACCATCAGTTGCGAGTGAAAGAGCAGGACATTTCCAAGATTGCTTTTCGCACACGTTATGGTCATTCTGATTTTGGTTATGCTTTTGGTCTCACGAATGCTCCAGTGTATTTATGGACTGTTGAAACCAGAGTTTGTCATGAATTCTTGGACATGTTCGTCATTGTGTTCCATTGATTGTGATTTCTGGTCTTTATCTAAGTCTTAAGAGGAACACGAGGAGCATCTCCGCACGGTTTGAAATATTTACGACAGGATTAAATTATATGCAAGTTTTCAAGTGTTGAATTTTGGTTGAGTAAGGTGTCATTTTTGGGTCACATTGTTTCAGCAGAAGGAATTTTAGGATCACGGTGAAGTTGAGGCTATACACCATATTGGCCAAGACGACGTCTGTGACCGAAGTAACGGAGTTTTACTTGGATTAGCAGTTATTACGCAGTTAGTAGAGGGTTTCTCACGATTAGCTTTACCCTTAACCAAGCTTATGCGAAATGGTAAGAAGTTTGTATGGGAATCGATAGAGCGGAAAAGATCTTTGAAAAGCTTTAAGCAAGTCTTGGTTTCCTCTCATGTTCTTTCTCTTCCACTGGTACAGGTAGATTCCAGAATTTAAAGTGTGCTTCTATGTAGGGTCTGGGTGTGTACTCATGACTAGCTTGGGAAAGTGTTTGCTATGCCTCACGACAACTTAAGCCCTATGAGGTTTACTATCAATACTCTTTGATCTGGAATTAGCTGCCGTTGTCTTCGCTTCTCAATTTGGAGAACTATCTTTATGGCGTATCCTGTGAGATTGTTACGATCATTAAGAGTTCAAATATTTTTCAACTCAGCGAGAATTGAATATGTTACAGAGACGTTGGTTGAGTTACTAAAGGATTATGACTACCAAATTCAGTACCATCGGTAAGGCGAATGTATGGCTGATGCTGTTTGAGTGGAGTGGGAAATGAAGTGGCATCAAGGTGGAGAAGAGATTATTTGTGACACTTGAGCGTTTGGATATCGAGTTATGTGTTCGTGACAGGAATGGTTTCTGGGATAGTCTGAGAGTTGAGCCTAATCTTATTTCTCGATTAAGGCAGCTCAGAAGGATGACGGTGAAATCTGGGCAATTATTCAGAATATTGATAAGCAGACAGAGTTTCGTGTTGATGACGATGGCATTTTATGGTAGGGTACTAAATTATGTGTACCAGAGGATCCTACACTTCGAGATGCCTTGATGACTGAGGCCCATAGTTCTCTATTTTCAATCCATCCAGGTTCGACGAAGATGTACCACGATCTTAAGCAACACTTTTGGTGGAGTGGTATGAAAGCGCTGATGTGGTGTTGTGTCAATGTGTTTTCCTTCAGCAGGTTACGATGAACACCAACGTGCAAGTGGGCTTTTGCTACCGTTTAGAGTTCCTGTTTGGATGTGGACGAAATATCATGATCTTTTTTATGGGGTTACACGGAGCAGAGGAAGCACGTGCTATCTGGTTGTTGTAGATAGCTTGACTAAATCGACACATTTTCTTCCATATCCGTAAAGGATTACCCCGTTGTAAATTGGCAGAAATGTTTCCAACAAGAATTGTTTCGATTACACGGTACTCCGTCAGCGATCGTATCAGATAGGGATCCACGTTTCACGTCTCGTTTCTGGAAAGGTTTACAGAAAGCTTGGGGAACCAGGCTCAAGTTTAGTACAGCTTTTCATCCTGAGACCGACGGACAGTCGGAGTATACGATTCAAAATTAGAGGATGTTTACGTTTATGTGCTTAGAATAGCAGGAAATGGGATGAACTATATATCGTCTAGTTGGTTTTGCTACAATAACAGTTGGCATGCGAGCTATAATGCGCTCCTTTCGAGAGTAGTATGGTAGGAAATGTCGTGTCCTATTTGTTGGGATCAGGTCGGTGAACGTATTCTTGAGGGTCGGAGATGATTGGGGTGACTAAGTGAAAAGTTCATCGTCGCCAGGGAAATGTTAAGGAAGCTCAGACTGTCGAAGAGTTACGCGACAGACATCGCAGAGCGTTTAGAGTTTCCAGCAGGGGTGAACAAGTTTTATTGAAGTATCACCTACTCGTGGAGTCAGGTGTTTTGTTCCAAGGGCAAGCTTAGTCCTCATTTCATAGGGACCGTTTGAGTCTTGATTGCGTTGGTGAGGTTTACTATCGTGTGGCGTTACCTCCTTAGCTCATTTCATGTTCACAATGTATTTCATGTATCATCTCAGAGGTTACAAGTATCATCCTCTTCACGTTGTCTCTTATCCATTCGATCAGATCCGTGAGGATTTATCTTACACGGAAGAGCCTGAGTCTATTCTAGACCGTCAGGACAGAGTCATGAGGAACAAGACGATCCCTTTTGTCAAAATTCTTTTAGAGGAATCATCCGTGCGGGAAAGCCACTCGGGAGACCGAAGAGTCTATTACGGACTTCTTATCCTCATTTTCTTCCATGATTGGTATGTTCTATCAGTCGTATCATGTTTCTAATTCGAGGACGAATTTTTCTTTTAGGGGGGGAAGAGTGTAAACTAAAAAATCTCAATAAGAGCAAAATGAACCAAAAGCCATAATGCAAGAAAAATGCATAAAAGCTTAAATAAATTCATTTTAATGCTATAAATTATGAAAATGCAACAAGTAACAATTATGAAATTTATGTAAGAATAAAATACATTATGTTATACAAGAAAAATAAATACTTATGTATATATATTATGTATGCCAATTTATTACATTAATTATATATGTATTAGAATAATAATTAAAGTTAATAAGTAAAAGATAAATGCAAAATAAACTGATAAACTATAAATCTGTATTATACTTTTTAAACCTTAAAATTCTCGGCCATAGATTATAGAAAATGGTGTTCTTATAATTATCTTTTCATTTTGTTTTGCTAAACCCATAAAAAAACACATAGTCGGCACAAAGAAAAATCAAGAGAGGAGGCATCCAAAATTTTCTCCAGGCTTTGAACGATTTTCTAAGGTGTATTGAAGGTCAAGGATTGTGGGAAAAATAGTGAGAAAGATTGTGGAGCTTGGTCGATTTTAGGTATTGTTTTGTTCGATTAATTCATACCAAATTTCATTAATCCATAGAATCATCAATAATTATCAAAGGTAATTTTTAACTTGTTTTCTCATCATTATAATTCATTTTAAACACAAGAAAAGAATCCATGCGTGTAATTTGATCATATGAATAAATATATGTTCGAAACCCTAATTTTAGATTAATTGTGTAATCGGCAATAAAACAATTTGTAAAATTGATTTTATAATTTTCTAAGGTGGAATATATCATGTATATCTCAGATCAATTGTTGGTTAAATTTTTAGAGGACTCAAAATAATTATTTGGGATTTAAGGGTTTTGCCGATTTGCGAAATAAAGAGAAAAGGAAGAAATATGAAAAACGCAATTTTAGGGTTGGGGTTTTTATATTTTTCCCAGGTCCAATACATGCTAATGAATGTATAAAAAATTGTGTAATTATTGGGGAAAATGTTAATTAGGGTTTTGTGCACTTATTTGTTACCCGATTTGAGTTTTAAAAGTATAAGGGGGTGTTTTGTAATTTCTGAAACTTTGGGGTCTGATTTAAGCATGTTATTATATTTGTTATGATCTGAGAAAAATAAGTTGGGGGGTAGAAAATGTCATTTTGATATTATTTATGTAAACCTTACTATTTATAGAAACCTGCTATTTATAGAAACATGCTATTTATGGAAACTTACTATATATAGAAACCTGCTATTTTTGGAAAGTCTATTTTTAGAAAGTCTATTTTTGGAAAGTTTAATTATGGAAACTTATTAAATCAGGAAAGTTATCATTTATGGAAAGTTAATTAAGGAAAGTCTATTTTTGGAAACTTACTATAATTAGAAGCTGCTATTTTTGGAAAGTACCCAATATAACAAGAATACTAATCATGAAACATACTAATCATGGAATATGTTAATCATGGAACGTACTAATCAAGGAATCATGCTAATTATAGAAAGTTACTAAAAATAGAAAGTTACTAAAAATAGAAAGTTACAAAAAATGGAAAGTAACCTTAATCATGAACAAGTAACTTATATATGTCCTTTAACATGTAGATCGCATTAAGCAGGAGTAGCTTCCATCTTCTTATCCATCTCTTTCCGTTACTGCTGGACATAAGGTACGGATATTCCGTCCTTTCAGTAAGGACATTCTTTCTTTTCATGATTCATCCCCAGAACTGCTATGCTTCCCCATTTTTATGTCTTTTGCCATGATCCTTTACATGTTTGATTTCAAGACTTATTCTATTGCCCGAGCTATATATACGCATGACCATGATTTACATGACTTACCACCTAGTCATGGAGGTACCATGACCGTGACACATGAGGCACCTGTGTCACGACTCTTTCGCGTTGAGAGTGATTTCACGCGGCGTCCCTTTTCATGTTACCAGATTATATTTCATGTTTGGCCATTATTATTCAGGGGCGTATGGGTGCATCCTAGTTTACATGTTTACACGTTCATGGTGATTGGTTGGTGTGTGCTCTACATCCCATCACATTGGAGCTGATCCCTCCACCTATATTATTATAAGAGGTCACCCCTCTATTATATGCATGTATTCACGACATTATTATTATGACATGTATGATTATATGAGCTCGTGGGCATTCCTTATTATTTATGTTTATACTATCCATGATATTTCATGACATCTTTACTTCGTATTACCATGCTTTACATGTTTATTTCCTATTCTTCATGACGCATTCTCCAGGTTTCCTCATGACACTTTTGATCTTTCCGCTACTTTGTATTTACTATCCAGGATTCATACTTATTAATTACATTGTTATTATATCCGTTCACTGAGCGTTATGCTCAGCCGTATTTTCTTTCTTTTTCTTATACGGCAGGTATCTAGAGGGAGATTGGGCATGAGAGAGTGTGTGCTTAGGAAGTGACCTATTTAGCTTCCTTTCTTTATATCGCAGACATTTTGATGTGCTATACTATCTTGGACACATGTTTCGTCCTTTAGACTTCTTTTACGTTATTCATGTTGGTCTCATAATTGGGAGCCGATGTTTGATTCTGGCTTTCCACCTTGTCCTATGTTATCATTTATGACTTTATGCCTTTATTATGCTTTGATATGACACCATGATTATGACGTTTCAGCCTCCTTTTCGGAGTGGGTCGTTACATATATAGTTAGAAGATATGTTGATATCTTATAGAATTTTAGAAGATTTATAGTTATCTTGTAAAGGACTCCTTGGTGTATAAAAGGAGATCATAGGTTATGATTTTAGATGTATAAAAAACGAGTCACTGTCATAGCTTCAAGGTTTTCTGTAACCCTGATACTTTTGAGTATTCGCATTTAATATATTGAGGCTGAAAGTTTGATAAACTGTTTGTCTTTGATTGTTTTACTGTTTCTTTATTCTTCTTAGTGGAACAAACTAGATTCCGCATAGTTTATATCATAAACTCAAAGTTTCAGTCTTAGTGCCTTTGGATTTATCCAAGGATACTAAACCTTACATCAAGCTAAGGAGTTCAAGATCTGTTTATTGGGATCAACATGTGGTATCAGAGCTTTTTGTGAAGCTTTGAATAAGAAGAATCAAACAACTCATACTAGATCTAATTCTCTATGATAAAATGGAGGCTGGAACTACTTCTATAACTCTGACTGCAAGTCTCCCTATCCTCAACCCAGTAGAATATGATCTCTGGTTAATGAGGATAGAAGTAGGCCTGTTTCCAGCCAAATGGCCTGGTAAACATCCACTATCAACAATCCCTTGTGCTTTAAAGCTCTGTGTGGATAATCCTGCACATCAAATAAAAGAGATTAGATTCTCTTAGGGACCCAAGCCTGTTTAGGCTTGAGTCTGCCTAGTGGATCTTTGAAAGTTAAACTATTTCTATGACTTGATCCACTATTGTATATGGAGATATTTTGCCAGTAATGTCCTTTTTGTCTCCAATTACAACCTGCTGAGGGCTTAACAACAGTTTCCCTTCTCCCCCAACAGCACTAACTGCATTTTCCTCAGCAGTATTAACCTTTTGATATGAAATTTTTTTTCTAAGTGCTGTTGTGTTATTAAAAGGCTTGGATAATGGTGAATGAGATTTATAAAAAACATTTGCTGGTTTAACTTTATTCACAATAGGCTTAACAGTTAAGAACTTTCATATCAGCACTTTTTTATTTGGTACTGCTGTCTGTTTAAAATGATGCCTAGCAGTTGCAACAGTGTTTAGTACGCAAGCTAGCTCTATCATATTATTGAGAATTTTGCCAGTTCTAGTTAGTACTGCTGTTGGAACAAATTGGTTTTTATGATTCACTCTTTGCACATTGTTCTAAATTGGTCTAATCTCCCTTTGACTAGACTTCATCCTCATGCTATTGTTTAACTCAACTTGTTTAGCCATCCTCTTTTCATGGAAATCACAATCTCTAATTAGATGACTAAGACTACCACATACAAAACATGCTCTTGCAGTAAACCCATATCTCTACCCTTTCTTGTCAACTGTAGGATTTTTACTATGTGTGAATTGATTCTTAACAGTTTCCCTAGGAGTTTTTACTTGCTTATTAGTACTAGCAAAACTAGGTTGTTTTTGTTCTTTTATAGGTTGAGACACATGTTTATCTTCACTATCTAATTCATACTCCTCAATGATAGGAGCATCAGACCAAACCTTAGGTTGATTTACTACTTTGGGTTCATTAACAGTTGGTTCAGGCAAAGATTCATGTGTTTTAACACTACAATCTGATTCACAAGTATCAAAGTCACTGGTTTAGGTTTCAGAATCACTAGGTTTAGACTGTTTTGTACCATATGTAAATTAAGAGTAATCTATTTCTACATAAGGTCCAGATGGTCAAATGAATCCTATCATGGGTGGACGGGTACAACAGCATTCGCCTGCTGTAGACAAACCTATCATACAAAGGTTGATTTTCTAACTCACTTTCCTTATTCATAAATACACTTTGTAAAAACTATCCATTTTTCCATAACTCAAAAAGCCATCATATCTGTGTTCCCTCAATACCCAAGCCCAATTTTATCATTAGCACTCATTTGGTATTAGCAGTTTAACCAAAAAATTTAGAAGAGTTGTGGCCATTTTCTACTTTAGTTTAAAATCTTCCGTTTTCTTTTTGGCTCTGCCATAGTTTCTTATGGTAAGTTTAGGACATCTGTTTTAATCATCATAAGTCTATTTTCATAACCTTAATCTTTCTTCCTTCGATACCAAGTTGACCCTTGTTGATGAGCAACTAATTGTGCTTTAAACTTCTTTAAACTTGTGTATATGCTTTATTTTCTTATGCTATGCAATCACTAATTGTTCTCTCAGGTCCTGTGCATCATACAGTTTTTTAAGTTTAGCATAAGACTCTTTACACTCATTTGAACAGGAAGTTACCTCTGTGTCTGAGCCTGAGCTGTTGCAAGCCATCAAAGCATAATCTTCTTCTTCTTCTGAGTGACTGGTCCAATCTACACCTTCTCCATCAATGGTCACCAATGCTTTAGAGTCTTCCTGCTTACCAGATCTTCTCCCATCCTTATTGCCAGAGTTCCAAGCATCTCTCCTCCTACTATCTTGATTTCCCTTGGTTCTACACTCTCTAGCAAAATGGCCTGTCTTGTGGCAATTATAGCACTCGACTTTGGTTTTATCAAAACCAACTGGTTCCTTTGCATCAAATTGTAGCTTTCTACCAGTCTTTTTGTAGAACTTTTTCATTCTCATCGAAATCATGGCCACCTGCCATTTCAAGTCCATTTCTTCTAAGTCAAATTCATCAAGCTGTTCCAAGTCCTCATGATCCAATTGAGGGCAACTGGATTGATTTTCAAGTAAGGAGTATGATGAAGTTTGTTCATACTGTGAGTTTTGACCAAAAGTATTAGAAACACTATAAGCGGTACTAACATCATTAGTATTGCTGGAGTTCTCAGAGACAAATGCCACATTTTGCGTGCTAGAGGATGATGCAGTAGAGCCTTTTACATCATTCTCAAAGACTCTTAGATTATTATACATATCATCAAAGCTAAGACTGTCCACTCCTGGCTTGGTCCTTATGATTAAGGAAACTTGAGACCAGGCAGAAGGTAGAGATCTAAGGAATTTCTTATTTGGATCCTCAGTGGATACACCTGCCCTATGAATCTCTAATTGACTAAGAAGACTTTGGAACTTGTCATACCCTTTATGCAGTCCTTCTGAGTTTGATACAGAGAAACCTTTAAATTGTTGCTTTAGAATATACTTCTGCATCTTCTTTGATTCGTCATTTCAACCAAATCTGGATTTGATGGCATCCCACATCTCTTTTGCATCAGTCATCTTATGAAATTTAGCAAGATGATCTTTTGGTAAAGCCATAAGCAAAGTGGTCCTAGCTTTTCTTTCTCTTTCTCTGGCTAGGATCTCTTCTGTAGTCCTTGGAGGCAGAACCTTGATTTGACCTTGTGTATCTGTGGTGATTGATACAAGACCATTTCCATTTTGTATAACTTCCCAGATTAGATAGTCTGTATGGGCTAAATAATGTTCCATTTTCATGGCCCATATATCGTATTCTCCTTTTTTGAGAATAGGAAGTTTAATGGTTGATACACTATGAGGAGTTTGTTGTGTTCGTGTTTGTGATGATGATGGTGGTGGTGGTGGTGGAATTTCATCTTGTGAACCAGACATGATTAGTTTTGTAAGATAGAGATTTATAACTAGTTTTTGTTCTTCTTACTCAGAGTTTCTCACAGGCTTTGATACCACTTGTGAGTCCCAAACTAAATAGATCTTTGCAGCATGCTAAGGGTGATATCCAACTTGTATAAATACAGATTGACTATATAGAAACACTTACTATGAATACTTATTGTATATGCGGAATCTACAGAATAGTACTAAGAAGAACAATGAAAAACTAAACTTTGAATTCTATTAATCTGTTAAAGTGATTACAGATTACTAACTATGAGATATGATTGTATGAGATGTATACTGAACTGATATCTCTAACTATGCCACGAGGGTTCCTTTTATAGACCAAGGATAAACCCTAACAGACTTACAAAATGCATAAAAGATAATACATATCTTTTCCTATAATATCTCATACATATCTCTTAAACGGTACTAACTATTTTCTACTAACGGTACTAACTGACTAAGCAGTACTTAACACTTTGTATTCTCAGTACTAACTATAACTATCGATACTAAGTATTATCACTAATGGTACTAAGTCAAGAATGAATAATTCCCAACACTATAGTTTGACATATAATGGTTATCCATCAGTCTTAGAAGGATACACTGATGCAAGCTGGATCAGCAATACTAAAGACAATTCATCTACCAGTGGCTGGGTATTCCTGCTTGGTGGTGGTGCAATTTCTTGGGCTTCCAAGAAACAAACTTGCATCACTAGTTCAACAATGGAATCTGAATTTTTGGCTTTAGCAGCTGTTGGTAAGGAAGCTGAATGGTTGAAAAAACTTGCTCCTTGAGATTCCATTGTGGTCCAAACCTATATCACATATTCTTATCCATTGTAATAGTGCCGCTATATTGGCAAAGGCTTATAGCCAAATGTACAATGGTAAGTCTAGACACCTAGGTGTCAGGCATAACATGATTCGTGAGCTGATCACGAATGTGGTGATATCTATAGAGTTTGTGAGGTCTCAACAAAACTTAGCTGATCACTTGACGAATGGACTGGCTAGAGAATTGGTTATAAAGTCTGCTGAAGGGATGAGATTAAAGTCCAACTAAGACGCTGAATGCTAGGACACCCAACTCCCTACTAAGGAAACTTGGTAGCTGAGTTTAATGTGGAAAGCTGAACGTTCAGAGGACTGAAGCACATGTATTTACATATCATCCCAAGGATGTGCTTGGAACCTGTTGAAAATGAGGATGAAGTTGTTAACTTCTTAATGGTTAATTTCTTTGAAAAAGTGCTTAGCAGGAGCATGAACAAAGAGGAACCACATATATAACATAATTATTTTATAGTGTTTCGATCGACGAATGATAACGACAAATGTGTCGGGTTTTAATAAAATCGAGTCTTATAATATTTAAATATATTTTTATAATTAATATAAAAATATTACATTTTATACCTTTGAGAATATGAAAATGACAATATATACCCTTGGTATATATATTAGTTTACAACTTAAACCTTTTATATATAATTCTAAAACATTTAACCCTCAACTTTAGAGTTTGGCAAAACAAGTCCCTGTAGTTTTAACTTTAGGATATTTACATTTTCAGCCCCTCTAGTTATAAGTTTCAGAAATTTACAATATATACCCCTTTGCATGAAAACATTTGCGAATTAAGTCCAAAATTCATAATAGTTGTATTTTTCAATCTCAAAAGTATTTTGCAGGTTATAGCTTATTACTATAAGCTAAAATAAGTAAGTTTTATGAGCTTGTAGCTTATGAAAAGAGCTTATGAGCTTAAAAATCCAAAATGGGCATGTTTGGTTTAGAAACAATAACCCGATGGGTTAGGGCTTTTAGGATTAGTTTTTAAGCTTATAAAAATTATAGATTAGCTTATTAGAATAGCTTATTAAATCAAATTATGGCTTATATATTATTAGGTTCATGAAAATAGGTTTTTAGGGCTTTTAGAGTGCGTTTGGTTTAGGAAAACCAAATGAGTAAGCTTTAGGGTTTAAGGGATGATTTCATGAGATCATAAGGATGTATAGAACCTTATATATAATTTAAAACAATACAAGAGCTTATAGAACAAGGTGAAGACTTACAAAAGCTTGAATGGGCCAAAAATGATGAAATGGGTCAAACACTTTAAGTAATGAACCAAAGACCCCTTTCTTCTTAAATCTTGGCTTCTACTTAGCTTAAATCTTCTTTCTTCTCTTCTATGGCATGGCTAGAACATGATTTTAAGGTAGTATGAAGTTTTGATGGTGAATTGAAAGTGTATGTATGTATGCGTGTATATATAGTGTAAAGAAAAGAGTGATGCCCAAGTTTGCTTGGAATGGTGACCAAGTTAAGTGGAGTGGTGGCCAAGGTGCTATAAAGTAGTGACCAAGTAATATCTAGGGTGGCTAAGGAGGGCTAGGAGGTAGCTTAAAGAGATATAAGGGTGTGAGAGGGTTCGGTTATCAAAGGGGGGATAAGGTTTAACTTGGTGTGCAAGTTTGTTTAAGTAGGTAATTCATGGAGGTGCTTGGGTTCTAGGGTGGTGACAAGGTGCTGAAGGTGGCTAGCAAGGTGGTGAGTCATGGTGGAGTTAGGGTGGTTGCTTGGTTTAAACTTAGTTCGAGCTAGTTAGGGGGTGACGGGTTCATTAGGGTTTTCGGGTTAGGGTTTTAGTTTTTAGGACGAGTAGGAGCTGAAATGGAGGGTAACTATAGTTCATATGTGGTGCATTGGAGTGTTGTAAGTTGTGTTTAAAAGGTGGTACAAAATGATTAAGAAAAATGGAGGGAAAATGCATATTTTGAATTTCATGCATTGCCAGGTTGTACTATGAGTTTTAAAGAGTTGTACACTAATTTTGGAGGGAAAAATAATTCAAATATTATGTATTGATCACTTGTAAATATGCCTTGCAAGCTTGTATATTTATTTTGTATGTAAACATTACATATAGTTAGGGTTTTTATATAAACGTTAACGTTTAAAATCCATTTTGATATAACGTTATGGAAAGTAAGTTAAATAGATAACGTATGGATGAAATGGTGATTAAAACATATTGCTTGACATATTATAACGTTTATTTGACATAAACGTTGATGAAATTTGCATTGGTAGGTTGCGTGAGCTCGTTTACTTTGGTAATGTAAGTTACGTTACATTATGGATGGAAAAATCTTTCCATGAAAATGGTTGCATCTAATTTAATAGATGGAAATTACACCGAGGAAAAATTGCATCTAATTTAATAAATGGATAATTACACTGAGGAAAATTGCATCTAATTTAATAGATTGATAATTACATAGAGGAAAATTATGGGTTGTTATAGTCCAACCTTAAAAGAAATCTCGTCCTGAGATTTAGTTGGATGTTGGAGTGATGTTTGAAAACAGATGTGGATATTTGGCACGAATTTGATCTTTATGTTCCCACGTAAATTTTGGTCCTCTTTTAGAGTTCCATCTTACTTTGACTATAGGGATATGACTTTGTCTCAGTTGCTTGACTTCTCGATCCATAATTTCTATTGGTTCTTCCATAAAGTTAAGTTTGTCATCGAGCCGAAGCTCTTTCATTGGAATGATGAGAGATTCGTCAGATACGCATTTCTTTAAATTAGAATCGTGGAAGATATTGTGGACATTACTGAGTTCTTCAGGAAGCTCAAGTGTGTATGCCACTGGGTCGACCCTTTTAAGGATCTTAAATGGTCCAATGTATCGGGGATTAAGCTTTCCTCATTTTCCGAATCAAATGACACCTTTTCGGGGTGACACTTTTAACATAACACAATATCTAACTTGAAATTCCAAAGGCTTTCGCCTTACATTGGCATAACTCCTTTGCCGGTCTCTTGCACCTTGCAAGCGTTGTCGGATTTGTACTATCTTTTCGGTGGTTTCATGGATTATCTCTAGTCCCGTGAGTTGAACATCTCCAACTTCGGCCCAGCAAACAGGTGATCTACACTTTCGACCATAAAGTACCTCGAATGGTGCTGCCTTAATACTGGCATGGTAACTATTATTGTAAGAAAATTCTACCAGTGGTAAGTGTTTCTCCCATTCTTTTCCAAAATCTATAACACAGGCTCGAAGCATGTCTTTGAGTGTTTGGATGGTTCTTTCACTTTGTCCATCAGTCTCGGGATGATAAGCCGTACTCATGAATAATTGAGTACCCAAAGCATTCTGCATTGACTGCCAGAATCTGGATGTGAAATGACTGTCACGATCTGATATGATGGATATCAGCACTCTATGCCATGAGATTATTTCCTTTATATACAACCTTGTAAGGGTTTCCATACTATCTGTCTCTCTGGTAGGGATGAAATGTGTTGATTTGGTAAGGCGGTCTACAATGACCCAAATTGTGTCATGTCCACTTGATGTTTTGGGTACTTTTGTAACGAAGTCCATTGTTATTCTTTCCCATTTCCATGTAGGTATCTCTAGTTGTATCAGTAAGCCAGATGGCTTCTGACATTCTGCTTTAACTCTAGAGCATGTTAAACACTTGCCAACATATTCAACGATGATTGCCTTTATGTTATGCCACCAATAGAGTTTCTTTAGATCCTGATACATCTTGCCAAAACCTGGGTGAATGGAATACTTTGATTTATGGGATTCATGCATGATCAAGTCTCTTAAATTACCAAAATGTGGTAACCAGCTTTGGTTCTTGATACAACGAGTTCTATCAGGACGTACTTTAAATGCTTTGTCTATTCTTTGTAGGTTCTCAGCTTTGATGTTCTCTTCTTTGATTGCCTCGGTTTGAGCTTCGAGGATTTGTGATGGTAATTTTAGGTGAAGGGTCATGACTAATGCTCTAACTCAGAGTGGTTTGATTCGTTCCTTTTGGCTTAAGGCATCTGCTATGACATTTACCTTTCCAGGATGGTAACGAATCTCACAATCGTAATCTGTAAGCAATTCTAGTCAATGACATTGTCTCATGTTCAACTCTTTCTGATTAAGGATATGTTGACAACTTTTATGATTAGTGAACATGGTACACTTTATGCCATACAGATAGTGTCTCTAAATTTTAAGAGCAAACACAACTGCTCCTAATTTAAGGTCGTGTGTGGTACAGTTGTCTTCATAAGGCTTGAGTTGTCAGGATGCATATGCAATAACTTTTTCTCTTTGCATTAACACTGCTCCCAGACCTTGATGTGATGCATCACAGTAAACGACAAAGTCATCATTTCCTTCTGGTAATGCTAAGATTGGAGCTTCACATAATTTTTGCTTTAATAGCTGAAAAGCTGACTCTTGGGGTCCTCCCCATATATACTTCTTGTTTTTATGGGTTAATTCAGTCAAAGACTTTGAATCTTTGAAAAATCTCCGATAGTAGTCAGCGAGTCCTAAGAATTAGCGTATTTATGTGGGTGTGGTAGGAGATGCCCAATTCTTAACTGCTTCAATCTTGGCAGGGTCAATGTGAATTCCTTGACTGTCAATTACGTGCCCAAGAAACTACACGATACTGATCCAGAAATCACATTTGGAGAACTTTGCATATAATTTCCCCTTTTTGAGTAATTCCAAGATTATCCTCAGGTGATTTGCATGTTCTTCTTTGTTACGAGAGTATATAAGAATATCATCAATGAACACTATCACAAATTTATCCAAGTATGGTTTACACACACGGTTCATGAGATCCATGAACACAGCAAGCGCGCTAGTTAAACCAAAAGGGCATTACTTGGAATTTGTAGTGTCCGTACCTAGTTCTGAAACCAGTCTTGGGAATATCTTCATCCCTGACTCTCAGTTGATGATAACCTGATCTTAAGTCAATCTTCGAGTAAACACGCGAACCTTAAAGTTGGTCGAATAGATCATCGATCCTGGGTAACGGGTAACGATTCTTTACGATAAGTTTATTCAACTCCCAGTAATCGATACACATTTTGAAAGATCCGTCTTTCTTTTTAACCAATAAGACAGGAGCTCCCCAAGGCGAAGTACTCAGTAGGATAAAATCTCGGTCTGCTAACTCTTGTAGTTGGTCAGATAGTTCTTGCATTTATGAAGGAGCTAATTTGTAGGGTGCTCGGGCTACTGGTGCCGCTCATGGAATTAAATCTATTTGGAACTCTACTTGGCGAACCGGAGGAAGGCCCGATAGATCTTCAGGAAAAACTTCCAGAAATTCTTTGACTACTCGTATATCTTCCAGCTGTTTTTCGTCTGACTTTTTCTCCATTACTTGGGATATGAAAACTTGATATCCCCTGGATATATACCTTTCGGTTTTAATATAAGATATAAGGTTTAGTCGGGTTTTACTTAGATCACCTCGGATGATCAAAGTTTCACCGTCAATTAGGATGTGGACGACTTTCTCGTCACAGATAATTCTAGCATGATACTTGGATAACCAATCCATACCAATAACGACGTCGAAACTACCGAGTTTAATTGGCATGAGATCAATTTTGAAATGTTGGTTTAACAAAATCAGGGTGCAACCCTGGATAACGGTATTAGTGCCTACTAGGTTTCCATCAACCATTTCAATGTTGTAGGTAGTATCTAGTATAAGTGGTGGGATATTAAGCATAGAAGCAAGAGATATGGATACAAAACTTTTATTGGCTCCTGAATCAAATAATACTCTAGCTAGATGTTGGTTTAGAAGGAACGTACCCGTAACTACGTTCGGGTCTTGGTGAGTATTCTTGCCCCTCAGCAAGTATGCTCTTCCATGGGCATTGTTGTTTGCTTTTGAACACTAATTTTTGTAATGCCCTTTCTCTCCACAGGCATGACAAGTTACTGATACTGGTTGTAGGTTGCTTCCAGTGGCTGGCCCTTTATTTCTGTAGTTCCTGGTTAGATGACCCACCTTGTTGCAAGTCTGACACTTGACAGTACAAGGTCCTGTGTGATGCAGGGTGCATTTCTTACATAGGGGAAGGCTTCCAGTATACCTACTATTTTCAGTTTGGGTGATAGCATAATCCCTGACGGTTTCTTGTCTCCTATTCTGTTGTTGTTGGTGATCATTGTTGCGGTTGTTAGTGTTGTTATGGTTGTTTTGGTAGTTGTTGTTGGTGAAGTTTCTTCTATCATCAAACTTTTATTTGTGATCATTGGTTCCTTGCACAGAATTGTGCTTTATTACCTGATCTATTAACCTCTGGGTTATGGTAATGGCTTCCTTCAAAGTTTGAGGCTTTGAAGCGGTAACATTTCCTTCAATACTTTGAGGTAATCCCTCGATGAAGACTTCCATGAGTTTCTCATAATTTAGCACCATAGTTGGGCATAAAACTGCCAATTCCTGGAATCTTCTAATGTAAGTCTTGAGATCATTTCCTTTTATAGTCAGATTGTAAAATTCATCTTCTATTTTCTTGATCTTAGTTCGAGGATAATACTTCTTTATTAAGAGCTTTTTAAATTCGGACCAGGTAATCTTGTAAGCTTCCTCTATTCCAATAGGTAAGGCGAATGAATTCCACCAGGACAAAGCTTCTTCTGTTAGAGTACCAGTAGAAAATTTCACTTTGCAGTCCTTAGTACAATTACTACAGAGGAATACCGATTCTGTTCGTTCAAACCAGCGGATGAGACCAACAGCGCCTTTTGTACCTTTGAAATTGAAAGGTTGGCAGCTCATAAACTCTTTGTAGCTACATTTTCTTGATACGGGAGTTTCTCTTGGTCCGGTGTTCCTAGTGGTATTGTCAGTATTTGCCATGGTAGAAGCTTGTGCTTCTAGAGCTGCGACAACACTATCAGCAACTAGTTTCTTGATGGCAGCCTGAGACATGGCTGGTGTTGCAGATGTTGGTGTCCTCTTGGGAGCTATTCTATCAACATTTACAAGACAACACAAAATAAGAATATATCATTGTATGGATTCTTATTTGGTACAAGTTCTAACAAAGAAATACACATTCTTTGATATTACATTGCAGGATATAACGGATTTTTTTTTGGAATGGACATACTAATAAGCATCTAACTCATTAGGTTTCTCGAGTACTGGTTCACTTTCCAGTGGTTTCATACTACGACTACTTAGATAACTTATCAAAGGCTAGTCTGGTGGTGATGTAGGTGTATGCTCAATATCTAGATCATTAATCATATCCATGATCCCTGGGTACAAAGGTTTGAGAAAACCAAGTGGTAAGAGAGCCATAGTAATACCGGGTAAGGATATGAGTCATCACACTACAAAATATAGGATAGACAACCATGACATACATAAATCAGTATCATAAAACAGCGAGGTATAATGGAATCACCACTGTATTAAGTCATAAACAACTTGTCTATATATTTTACATAGTCAAAATTTAACAAGTGTCATTATTTATGCCACACATCCAGTGGTTGGATTCTAACAAAAGCTGTAAATGATAAGGATCTAGTCTAGTAGTCTGGTGGTCCTCCCTTGTGCTTCTTGAGCTCATGGATCTTGTCCAGAAGACTTTTCATATCTGATCGGTGGCGAATTTGGATATCCACGACGAGTATCTCTAAAATAGAAGTCCCGACGTGAGTAACAGCAATCTTGTCGTCATGCCTTATTTGCTCTCTTTGAAATCTAGAAATCTGGGTACGGGATTCTTGAAGTTCGGTTTCTAGTTAGTCAAAATCTTGTTGTATGATTACTCGACCATTACCAAGACCTTCTATCTTATCTTCCATGTGATCAATGCACTCAAGTGGGAGCTTATCTAAGTGATTCAAAATAGTCTCGATCTGTTCCTCAAGACGTGCGTAAGACGTGTCTGGAGCGCCATGATAATTCTCTCCAATCTCAAATACTTGAGGCGGAGCAGAAGGATTAGTAGAGGAAGATGATAAGAAACGGGCTCGTTTCTAAGGTGACAGAATATCTTCAGGAAGAAAGAAATATTGGGGATCAAACATTGGTGACAGTGGTAACATTGGAGATAGAGGCAAAACAGTTAGTGGAGCAATATGAGCTTGTAGTGGTGGAATAGGTGATTCATTACTAGTAGCATTATATGCTTCCATGACCTTCATATACGGATCATCGTGAAAAGGTGAGATGGCTAGTGAGGCAAAAATATAATTAGATAAATCATCTAAAGGATCAGGAGAGGTGTTTCCCGGTGAGGCTGGGAAATAGTCCGGTGAAGCTGGAGTATAGTCAGGAGTATGTGTAGAGGAAAAAGCATCCTTAACATCGTAATCAGATGGGATGATAATAGGGTGGGTGGATGTAGACATAACTGTGTAACAATCCAGTGGGAATAACATAAGTTATTTATATATAATTAATAGTTATGTATCATTTGCTACGCAAATCTCTTTACATACTATTCAGGAAATGTAGTGGCACAGAGGACTTTCTTGGATGGAAAAAGTAGTTATAGTTTAGGTTTTAACCTTGTTCTTTATAACCGAGGCTCTTGATACCAATCTGTAACACCCCCTTAATTGACATATAGCAGCGGAAGCTAAATTAGGGTATTACTTCATGAATCAATAGTCATAATCATAGAAAATGACTCAAAAGAGACGTTTTAGAAAATTTAGTTATCATTCAATATCATATTAGAGTTTTACAAAGGAGGTCCCAAAGTACATTGAAAACATAAAAGTTGAATGAAAACAAGTTTGGACGTCCTCAAGTCCAATGCCACTCCGTTCCATAGTTTGCTCAATTACCTAAGATAAACATGCTAAAACGGTTAACACAACGGTTGAGTAAAATTCATATATTTGTAAACAAGATGGTTGAATACAAGTTATCATAAGTGGTAATAATTGCATGCATTTACAATTATCATGGAAAACAGTATTATTTCCCTAAGCTCATGCAACCAAACATTAACATGGAAATCACCTCAATGACATTAGCGAGGAACAAATGTCCTCGTGGAAAGGTAACTTACCAAAGTTACCTATTGTTCTCAAATATAGTGCGTTTGGTTACCCCATGTACGGGTACACCAACGGGAGTTGTCACCCCCAATAGATCTATCCAAAATATTCATGTTTACTCGTAAGTGACTAATGGTTCAAGATTAAGAAATATTGGCAGTGAAGGCAAATTTAGGCAATAATATATCAGGATAGCATATAGTTGGAAAAATACTTGTATTCATGGTTTATAGCATGTATCCCCCTTGCGGGTTTATAAAACATTCAAAAGATTAAAATGCGAGGCTATGAACTCACCTTGATAAGGCAAGCAATTCAGCAGGTACTGAAGTACTTAAAGAAAACCATGGACTATAGTTTGACATATAATGGTTATCCATCAGTCTTAGAAGGATACACTAATGCAAGCTGGATCAACAATACTGAAGACAATTCATCTACCAGTGGCTGGGTATTCCTGCTTAGTGGTGATGCAATTTCTTGGGCTTCCAAGAAACAAACTTGCATCACTAGTTCAACAATGGAATCTGAATTTGTGGCTTTAGCAGCTGCTGGTAAGGAAGCTGAATGGTTGAAAAAACTTGCTCCTTGAGATTCCATTGTGGTCCAAACCTATAGCATATATTCTTATCCATTGTAATAGTGCCGCTATATTGACAAAGGCTTATAGCCAAATGTACAATGGTAAGTCTAGACACCTAGGTGTCAAGCATAACATGGTTCATGAGCTGATCACGAATGTGGTGATATCAATAGAGTTTGTGAGGTCTCAACAAAACTTAGCTGATCACTTGACGAAGGGACTGGCTAGAGACTTGGTTATAAAGTCTGCTGAAGGGATGGGATTAAAGTCCAACTAAGACGCTGAATGCTAGGACACCCAACTCCCTACTAAAGAAACTTAGTAGCTGAGTTCAATGTGGAAAGCTGAACGTTCAGAGGACTGAAGCACGTGTATTTACATATCATCCCAAAGATGTGCTTGGAACCTATTAAAAAGGAGGATGAAGTTGTTAACTTCTTAATGGTTAATTTCTTTGAAAAAGTGCTTAGCAGGAGCATGAACAAAGAGGAACCACCTATGTAAATGTTGAGGTTTTGCCGCCTTAGGGAGCATGGACTTTGACTCTTAAAATATTTATGAATGGGATATGGACACATGGCTTGTATAGTGTCGAGTTTCTTATGTGTTTGATCTTCAGGTATTCAAATGGGTTGAATGGTTCAATTCTTAGAACACCCTGATTCTTGAATATTTAAACGTGTAATTTACCAAGATGGAAATTCAATCCTCAAGACATTTTTATTTATGAACTTGTTTTGTTTAATATTTAATTTTTCATGCAAAAGAATTATACTAAATTCGGGAGGATTGTTGGAAATTTAGTGCAATTGTGAGAATCGGATCATACTTGGAAATGGGTTTGGAGGTACGGAGTGTACACCCATCAAGTCACTGATTTTCCCTGGCTCTTTTAGTGGTTAGAATTAAATGGGTGGTTACAAACATTTAAGTGACAGGTTTGACTATATTAAATGTTTTGTAACAACTTTTTGCCTATTTAAAGGGCAGATTTGACTGCATTAAATGACCATATTTAATTTGCTCATGTAATCACTAATTCCTAAATTATGGAGGATAATTATGAAAGAGATTAATTAGCCATTAATCTCTTATTAATTCCATTAATTAGGTTTTGAGTAAATCCCTTATAAATAGGGATCACAATTGCATGGAAAAACACGCACAAAACAAACACACATAGAAACGCAGGGTTTTTGATCTGTGCCTATAATAAGAACAAACTCTTAGTTTTATACCAAGGAGGTATTCGTGATACCCATGCATAGGGTTGAATAATCTTCTTTGGAAAGTAATTACACGACTTCAAGTGATATCCGGTAACCATCTTTGGTAATTAGCTAGGCTATTGATTGTGTTCACACTGATCTGGGATACACAACAACCAACAGTTCTTGGAGGAAAAAACCGTTATGATCATTTCACTTGTATAAATTCATCATTTCCATTTCATTTGTACTCATTTACTCAAATTATAATATGTAATTCTCTTTTAATCTTGTAACAACTTAATTCAATAATCCAATACCAAATCACCATTGATATCATTGATTTTGATTGCTTTTTCTTATTATGTTGATCCATTTTGAACAGATCTTACTTAGCTTGTTAAAGCTTAGTTGTATTGGATAGATCTAAGACAACTATAGTAGAAACTAAGATTGAGAATATCACAAACTATGCGGAATCTAGTTTGCAATACTAAGAAGAATAATGAAACAGTAAAACAAGATCTTGCTAAACTTTCAATATATTGACTACTATTTTGAATTACAAAATAGCTATGAATACTAACTATGATTGCTATGCAAACTATGAATACTAATATGAAAACTTGATTACTAGATCTATGCCTTAGGGTTCCTTTTATACACTAAGGAAACCATAATGGGCTTACAAAACGCGTCAAGTGATCAATGCATATCTATTCGTAATATATCTCATGCATATCACTTTAGCAGTACTAACTATTATAACTAACAGTACTAACTATATAACTAACAGTACTAAATAAACTGACAGTACTAACTTTGTATAGGCAGTACTAACTATTACACTAGCAGCACTAATGACTTAAACAGTTTCCTCTAATCTTCAACAGCAGCACAAACTTAAACCAGCATCATTAAGTTGTAGAAGACTCTAATTCCCAACAATCCTCCCCTAAACTTGATATTCATCTTGTTAATCATCAAGTTTCTTCATTATCACCATTTTGATCAATAGGAGGATGTATCCATACACTCTTTTACTTCTTAAGTTGTGATATTGTAAATCTGAGAAGCTCAAATGCCATTTCACTTTCATGATCAACTTCTAGTCTTTTATTTAACATCCTTGAAAGCATTTCGTAAGTAAGAGGATATTTATTTTCTATCATCATGTGAATAGCAATTCCATTATCCATCAACAATACATGAACTCCACATGAGTCAAATAATCTCCACTTTATCAAGTTGTAACCTTGTTGATTCCTCTAGACTTCATCTTCCTCACAAGGCTCAAATAATGTCTTCAGATCTCCCCAAAGCAACAAGTCATATCCTTCTGGACTTGTTGTATTATACCTTTCTTTTACCAGTCTGTGTAGATCCATCACATCTTGTTTGTTAAAGTCATCAAGCATTTTACTGAATATTTTGTAATTCTTAGAACTTTCATCTGCTCTGATGATTTGATAATACATCATGTTTTCAGTCAAAATGTGTGCCTTCCAATCAACTATTGGATATTTAGTAGCCAAGGATTCAACATCAATAGCAATGTCATCCCCTTGAACTATATCCAAACAAGCTCTAAGCTCCTCCTTTTCAGCATCATCTTGTAGTTTTTGTTTCTTGACACTTTCTTCATCATGTTCTACTCTTGGTCTCTTCTTACTACTTTTTGCTTGCTTGCTACTGCTATCATCTTTCTTTCCACTGTCATCACTCATAGGAACAAAATCATTAATCCATTGTTGCTCCTTCTTGTATAACTTCTGAACTTCTTCAAAACTCTTTCTCTTCAGCTGATTGTGGGTGTACTTGCCCATGTGTTTCAGATAAGTAATCATCTGGTTTCTGAGTTGAGTTCTAGTTGGTGATCTATTTCTAATCTCCGCTGCTCCCTGGGCTGCAAAGATCTTCTTCCTTGCTGTAATGGTTTCCACCAAGAATCTAGCCTGTTCATCAACAGAAAATTGTTCTCTTTCTTGTTCTTGAAGTCTTGCAGCTAGCAACTCATCAGCATCCATCCTTTCTTTAACACCTTCCATTTGTTCAATCAATGCAGCATCCTTGGCCTCTTGTTTTGTAGCTCTTTCCCTAGCAATCCTTTGCTCTCTCTCAAACTGTGCTTATTCTTCTTCAAACAACCTTTGAGCTAGCTCTTCATCCATCTGAATATGAGCTTTTCTAGGGTTCTTTAGAGTAGGTTCAGGCTCCACCATCTTGCCTTTACCTTTGTCTTGGCTTTATACTGTTGGTACTGGTGTTGCTCTCCTTGGTTCTTCTTCAACATTATGAATCATTACTGAGGTTGTCCTTGGTCTTGCACTCCTAATGGCTACAAGTGTATCAGCAATAGTTATCATCTCATCTTCAAAAATATCCCCAGTAGTACTTGTAGAAGGACCAACAACACTAACATTAATACTAGCAGTATTAAGTGTATCCCTAGCAGTAGTAATTTGTTCAGCAGTACTACCATCTTCAACATTCTCCATTGCATCATCAAGCACATCAAAGTCAATATCTTTATGCATTGGCTTTATCTTGTCACTTTTCCTCCACTGTTTGGATACATTCTCCTTATCCAAACCTTTTCTCCTATAGGTACCAATCTTGAAGAGCTTTATCCCTGGAGTTCTTGCCCTTAGTGCCTTTTCCAATCTTTTAACTTTCTTTTGCAGCTTATTGATCACCAAGTCTTGAGCAGTCTTTGATTGTTCCAAGGCAAGAACCCTGTTTGACAAATTTGTACAAATGGTCATCAATTCATTTATATTAGGTCTACCCTCATCACTTCCAGGTGTGTGACCTCTTGAGAGAGGTGAATCATGGGGTGTTGGTGGTACAAAATCTGTTAAATCCTGTTGTTCATTCCTTTTCTCATCACTTCTGGGTGTGTTAACTCCTGGGAGAGGTGAATCATAAGAATGTTTAGATTCCCTCTCAGACCTAGTCTAAGCAATGGCACCCCCTATGGCTTCTTGGCACCTGGGTCTGTCACCTGAACCAATTTCCTGAGAAATAGGATCATTAGACATTGCCGTGGATTGGGTCTTAGTTATGTTACCACTGGCCTGTACTGCATCTAAGCTAGCAGCAGTAGTGGTAGCCCTCACTACTTTGTCATCCCTCTCCTCAAAGACAGCCTCATCTGCTACATTTGGTATAGGCACACTAGTATGAGGTAACTAAGTGTCCTTTTGTAAGGCTTGCCTAGGTGATTGAGTATTTTGGGGTGATGATAATACAGTAACAGGGATTTGTTCTTCAACTATGGGTTGAGTAGTTGAAGATGGTGGTTGGGGTTCAGAGGGTTGTCTTGAACCTTCACCCCCAACTACTGGTGGTGCCAACATTGATGCAAACAATGGAGTAACTTTCCCTGAAAAATCTTTTCCTTTTCTTTTCATATTAGTGAAAACCTTTTTAGTATGTTTAGGTGTTTCATAAGTATCATTAAAAGGTTCTGTAAGAGAAATATGATTATTTAAAAAGAGTTGTAAAAAACCTTGGATACATTAAAAATTTCTTTGTATTGGTATCCAAGTTCCTCAACATACCATTAAAAATTAGTTTAGAAAAGTTAAACTTTTGACCAGTACCTAAACAGATGACTGCAGATGCTATATTAGTGGAAAATTCATTCCAAGAAGTAGATTTTAAACTTAGGCAGTGTAAGATGGTATGTATGAGGTACTTCCATTAAGGAGAGAAGAGAGATTTTTGAAAAGTAAGTTTGTCAGAATCACTCTCATACCCCATCAATGTAAGGTTTTCAAAAATAGCAGTATTTGTTAGACAAGTAATACCATCCTCATCATTAAAGTAAAGAACACTCCTCACTGATGATTCTGATATTACTACTGTCTTGCCATCAACTGTGGCATGAATTTGATTCACATCATTGACTGTTTGAGAATTTGCAATATTCCAAAACTGTTCAATATAGGAAGCATAGATAATAGGACTTACAGTTAGGGCATAATGAATAGAGCTAGTAGTAAGAAAGTCCACTATCTGATGAAACTCAACATTCTCCTCTGTTCTTTCCAAACAAGCAACCATATAGTGTTGATCAACAAACTTCAAATCCGCCATAGATGATTAATTGAGGATTAATTGTTGGAGTCGATGATTAATTGAATTTGGGTTTGAAATTGAAAGAGTATTAATGAATATTGGGTGATCGTATGTGCTTCAATAGGTAAAAAAGGAAACCTATAAGCGAAGTTATCCTTTTATAGACCCAAAATTCCCTCAACAGTTGTAACTCTAACGAACTTCAACGGTAACCCAACAGTACTAACTTTGGCTCAGCAGCACTAACTTTTGCCTAGCAGTACTAACTTTTGCCTAGCAGCACCAAATCCTGCCTAACAACATTAACTTTAAAACTATCAGTTTTAACTCCAAATTCATCACTAATATCATCTTCAAACCTCATCAATCATAACTCTAACAAAAACATCTTCAGAGATTAAGTAATCCAATGCTAGCAACCAAAAAGTTAAATCTGCTAATATCAAAAGCCTTTATGAGAAGATCTGCAACATTTTGGTCTGTGTGAATCTTGATCACCTGAATCAACTTCTTCTCATAAGAATCTCTGATGAAATGGTGCCTTATCTCTATATGCTTCATTTTCGAGTGAAACACTAGATTCTTCACAATACAAATGGTGCTTTCATTATCAATGTAAATATTGGTGTTCATTAAAGTAAACCCATAATCAAGCATTTGATTTTGGATCCATAACACCTGTCTACAACAATTAGCAGCAGCAACATACTCTGCTTCAGTGGTAGATTTGGCAACTATAGTCTGTATTAGCCCTAAAACATGGTGACTAATCCGGAATTATATTTATCATTTATAGTCGGGTCGGGTTAGTTTAGCCAGTCTATGTCGGGACTATAAATACCCCCTCCATACTTCCATGGAGGGGTAGAAGTTCACATTTGTAAAAGTGTGAGTGTGTGTGTTTTTCTCTTTTCTCTCAAGCACACACACAACTTCTCATATCTTCCTTTTTCTCTAATAAATGGCTACACATCTCTTTCATTTCACCATGCCTTCGGATCCGTTGTTCTAAGGGTAATATGTACATCTAGGACTAAATTGACTTTGATGTTACCATGTCAACTTCCAGGGGGAAGTAGTGTATACTACTTCATTTAGAATGTTTTATGAAGTATTCTGCAAATGTAAGAAGAACAGTTGCTGATTTCTCGCATGCACCTCCCGAACGAGTATTCACCAAGCCCTAATGACAAGAAGCAGTGGTCGTTGGTGTGGTTTGACTTCTACAAAATTCTGCTATGCACTTTGATGACAAGTAGAAGATTGTTCAAGCTACATCAATGTTTCAAAATCTGCTCAAGATAGGGATGTTGGTTTGGGGGGAAGCTGATTCAGAAACTTTGACAAAAAGAAGTCTATGAAGAAAGTTTTTCAAGACATGCTGCATGGATTGGGGGAAGTTAATCCAACTCATGCATACTACAATGGTTCCTGTACAAGTAAAGACACAGAAAATCTAAGCTGGAGTACAAGTTTCAAGACAAGGAGTACTCAGAAGACATCTTTAGCTTTGGAAGACTTTATTTGTGTTGTATTTGTGCCTGATAGGAACATTGTAAGTAATTCCGTATGTCCACATATTGGGGGAAGATTGTTAGCCCTAAAATATGGTGACTAATCTAGAATTACATTTATCATTTATAGTCGGGTCGGGTTAGTTTAGCCAGTCGATGTCGAGACTATAAATACCCCCTCCATACTTCCATAGAGGGGTAGATGTTCACATTTGTAAAAGTGTGAGTGTATGTGTTTTTCTTTTTTCTCTCAAGCACACATACAACTTCTCATATCTTCCTTTTTCTCTAATAAATGGCTACACATCTCTTTCATTCACCATGCCTTCGGATCCGCTATTCTAAGGGTGAATCTTGTTATAACAGTCTGCTTTTTACATTGCCATGAAATCAACCTTTTGCTAAGAAATTGACAACCTTCTGTTGTGGATTTCCTGTCAAGGCTAGCTCCAACATAATCACTATCAGAAAAAGCTTCCAAGTCAAGTGGTGAATCCCTAGGATACCAAAGGCCCAATTTAGGTTGACCTTTCAGGTATCTAAAGATCCTCTTCACAGCATGAAGATGTGAGACTTTAGGAGTAACTTTGAACCTTGCACAAGCACAAACAACAAACATTATGTCAGGCCTAGAAGCTGTCAAATACATCAATGATCCAATCATTGATTTGTATAAGTGAACATCCACATCCTCAGCTTCTTCATCTTTGAGCAATGCCTTGTTAGTCTCTATTGGAGTGCTTGCTGTCTTCATTGTGACAAAATTAAACTTCTTCAATATATCAGCCACATACTTGTCTTGGCTGATGAAGATTCCATCATCTCTCTGCATGACTTGCAACCCTAAGAAGAAAGTGAGCTCCCCTATAGAACTCATCTGGAACTTCTTGTGCATCAAACTTTCAAACTCAACACATAAAGACTTCTTTGTAGACCCAAAGATGATGTCATCTACATACACCTGTACTAACAGGATATCACCTTTGT
Organism: Tanacetum coccineum; assembly: GCA_026074375.1. Lineage (NCBI taxonomy): Eukaryota > Viridiplantae > Streptophyta > Magnoliopsida > Asterales > Asteraceae > Tanacetum > Tanacetum coccineum. Next base: position 3,206 of record BQNB010050346.1, on the reverse strand, counting down.
CTTTCTTGATAAACAAAGTCTTATCAATGACCCCTCTTCTAAATCCATTTTCTAATAAGTAGGTAGACAAGGTCTCATACCAGGCTCTAGGAGCTTGATGTAGACCATATAAAGCTTTTTCTACCTTATAAACTTTATCAGGGAACTGTGGATCTTCAAAACCAGGAGGTTGGCACACATACACCTCCTCTTCAATAGTACCATATAAAAAGGCACTCTTCACATCCATCTGGTACACAATAAACCCCATAAATGATGCATAGGCAAAAAATAACCTGATTGCTTCTATTCTAGCAACAGGAGCAAAAACCTCATCATAATCGATTCCTTCTTCTTGGGTGTAACCTTGTGCAACCAGTCTTGCCTTGTTTCTTACTACTATTCATGTCTTATCTTTCTTGTTTCTATACACCCACTTAGTTCCAATAGCCCTCTTGCCTTTAGGAAGATCCACCAGAGTTCAAACCTTTGGAAGTGTAAATTGCAGAAGCTCCTCTTGCATTGCTTCAATCCAGCTTGAATCTGTCAAAGCTTGGATCACCTTTTTGGGTTCAATTTGAGAGAGAAAATAGGCAAATAAGTAGTTTTGATAATCTTTGTGATTTGTTCTCCTCTGCTTGTTAATATAACTGACCATAACATGTTCTTCAGACATCTTGATCATCCTCCTTGTTTGAGTAGCTGAATTTATGTCTCCAATGATCTAGTCTTTAGGATGATCCTTGTAAATTATGGTTGTGGGAATAGGACTAACATTCATGGTAGTTTCTAAGTTGTTAAGGTCAGCCTCTGCACCTACATCTTCATCATCATATGCACCACTAAAGATACAAGTATTTAGAAGATCAACATTATCCTCCAAATCAGGCATGAGAGGATCAGTAGGAAAATCATCAGCATTAGTAAAATTTTGCCCAGCAGTACTAACAAATGGACTAACAGTACTATCTCTGTTAGTGCTGTTAGCATAACCTTCCTTCTGTTGAACAAGCAAATTATCTAATTCAGCTCTAAAATCTTGCACATTCTGGTTATTTTCTTTATTTAAAGCTCCTCCTTCTTTCTCTTGACCATTTCTTTCATCCTCATTTGCTAGTTCTTCATTAGTCTTTTTACCAGTATCATCAGCAACTACATCCTTTGAGCTCTGTGGACTATCATAAACTAATGGTAGCAAAATATATTGTTTAGTAGGTACTGCATCAACATTATCCTTGATACCTGCATTCTTATTAGTTTGATTCCACTGCAGTAACTGGCTCATAATTCATAGAGTTTGTTAGTAAATCAATATCAAAGAGCCAATCTGGTCCACTCCCTGCAACATTGGGTTTGTTTTCAAGAAAGTTTATGTGTAGATTCTCCTCTACTTTCCTAGTTCTAGTGTTAAATATCCTAAAAGCTTTGCTATTTATAGAGTATCCAACAAAGAACCCCTCATCAGCCTTCCTATAAAATTTGCCTAGGGGATCTAAGGTATTAAGAATAGTCACAGGACACCCAAAAGGTCTCATAAAACTTATACTAGGTGGTGTACCATGTAATAGTTCATAAGGTGTCTTGTTGTAAGGCTTGGTCACTAAAACCTTATTTTGAACATAACAAGCAATACTAACTGCTTCAGCCCAAAATGTAGTAGGTAAAAATAAATCTGCTAGCATAGTCCTAGCTGCCTCTATTAGTGTCATATTCTTTCTTTTAGAAACTCCATTTTGTTATGAAGTTCTAGCAACACTAAACTCCCTCTTAATCCCTTTCATCCCACAGAACTGATTCATGTCATTATTTTTAAACTCAGTTCCATTGTCACATCTGATAATTTTAACCTTATGATTTATTTGGTTTTCTATGCCAGTAATAAAAGTTTTAAGGATTCCACTAGTCTCATCTTTAGTGGCCAAAAAGAAAACCCAACTAAACCTACTATAGTCATCAGCGACAACAAGGCAATATGTCTTGTGATTAATACTCCTTACAGATGTTGGCCCAAATAAGTCCATATGTAACATTTGTAAGGGTTGGCTGATAGAGCTCACAAGCTTGGTCTTACAAGAAGCTTTGTGTTGCTTTCCCTTCTGACAAGCAACACAAGTATGGTCATTTTCAAAAAGCTTTGAAGGTAATCCTCTAACAAGGTTTCCCCTCATAAGTTTATTCATAGTTTTAAAGTTTATATGACCAAGCCTCCTATGCCATAAATTAGACTCATATATTGTAGCCTTTGCAAATAAACAAGTCAAACCTCCTGAAGGAACAACATTCTTTAGATCAAAACTGTACATGTTGTTCTGTCTGGGAACTTTAAGCAAGACTTGACTTTCATCAAGTAGCTTAAAGTCAGGAGATAGAACAAGACATTCAGTCTCAGTGAAAAGAACACTGTTTTTCTTGTCACACATTTGTGAGACAGAGAAAAGATTAAACTTAAGTTCCTTTACAAAGTATACATCTTCAAAGTCTAATTTCCCAGTCCTAATTTTACATTTTCCAGTAATTTCACCTCCTTTAGGACTTCCTCCAAATGCAACAAATCCACCATCAATCTCTTGATAATCTATAAGAAAGGACTTGTTTCCAGTCATATGCCTAGAGCATCCACTTTCAAAAATCCTTTGATCCTGTAAAGTATATTGTGGAATGGATTACCCTGCACTCAAAATAAGAGAATTAGTTTCTCTTGGGGACCCAAGCCATTACTGACTTGAGTCTGCCTTGTAGATCAACATAGTCAAATATTTTAAGCATGTATGATCCACTGTCTTTAGAGGTATGGTAAATAACATTTCCTGTTGGTCTCCAAATCCAGCATGCTGAGGACTTAACAACATTTTCTCTATTTCCCACAACAACACTAACTATTGCTTTTGGCCCAGCAGTAGTTATATTGTTAACCTTAGCAGTTTTAACTTTTTTTATTAAGATTATAGGTTTTAGCTGCTAATTTTTGGTTAAAAGCCCTTTTTACTGGTGAATTTGCTTTAAAATAAGAATATGCTGTGGGTAATGCATCATTCACTTTTGGTTTAGGGGAAGCAGTATTATCAGGCCTGGCAGTACTAATTGATGTTGCTGCTTTTGGAGAGCTTTGCTTAGCAGTATTAACTAGTACTTGTCCTGACTTTGTTAGAACTGCTGTTGGAACAAAATTCCTTTTAGGATGTGGGTGAGTAAATTTATTTTGGTGGTTCACCCTTTGAGCATTGTTC
>BQNB010050345.1:0-41554 GCA_026074375.1 Tanacetum coccineum | reverse complement strand
GAGAAAGCTATCAAAAGTCAAAAGTAATCAACTCAAGTCAACCTTCAGTCAACCCTTGATCAACAATAGTCAACTCTAAGTTAACTATGGTCAACTCACAAAAAGACAAAACTCTAAATATTCCTAAATGAGTCCCTAATAAATTCCAAAATTATATAAATGGTCCCTAACCTAAATGGGCTTAAACCCCAATTAACCCATATCCGGTTTACCATTAACCCAACACCTGTTATCTATAATAACCCAAGGCCCATTTCTTTTTATATAAACCGAAGTCAAAGCCCAAATACAAGCCAGTCAAACACCTCCCTAAAACGTTTACAGTTTAAAAAAGGCGCGAGAGTTTATTTTTACTGTTCATCCATCGTTCCCATTTAACCATGGGTCAAATCAAGGGGCAAATGATAATTAATAACGTGGCAAGCTAATTCAAGGGATAAGGTACACCTTGGCAGAGTTTATACATCACCAAGCACTCTTATTGGTGGAGACCCAAGAAAGAATGACACGGTGGACATGAAAGAAGCACAAGGAAATAAAGCTTATACACTTGAGGTACTCACAAAAGAAGCACGACCTGTCACAATCACGAATTGCCACACTGGCAATCCGTGTGAGCGTGAAATTGATGTAACGGCCAAGAGTAGTTCTCCATTGCTACGCAAGCAATCGTGAAACTAAGATGAGATCTAAACGGCCCAAGATAGTTTCTCAATCATTGAAGGAAATTACGAACAAGATTTGAAGGCTCCGAGCAGAGACTAAGACCTAGAAGATCACTTAAGCTATAAATAGGCACATTCCTCACACACATGATAAGTAACTTTTTACCTGTATTTTTTAGCTAAATTAGTTTACCTTTAAGTTCTTTTAGTTAAAACGTACATTACTTTTTAACTCTCTTGTAATATGTATATCTAAAGCAATGTAATCAATTTTTTTGTCAAGTATTAATAAAATCAGAATTTAAGTTTACACAATCTGCTTTACCTTAAAACTTTTATAGAACTCAATGTTGTAGCTTACTACTACTTTTTGATAAGCACTCAATAAGCTCTAATAATAAGACTCTAACTTGTTAATTGAGCACAATTAGTCACATAAACAACAAAAACTATAAAATCATTTGTCAAAACCTTGTCTCTTGTAATTTGAAGCTTATGGATGATGACCAATAAAGGGAAAGAGTTCATTGGACTATACTGGCTTATTAACAATAAGCCAGAGCTAGTAGACAAACTCTTTGAGCAATTTCAACCTTTGTTTAGCTATGGTTTTGGTTAGATCCCAATATCCTTTCTATTTTATATTCTAGCTTAAATCTACTTAGTTGCTTATCATTTGCTTATTCTGCTTATTCATTAGCTTATTTGTGTTAGATAATGTTTTATTGAGCTTAATGAACTTATTTTATCACCTGTCTTAGCTTAAATTAGTCTAGAACCCAGTTTTTACTTTAATCTGTCATATAATAAAAAAAAAACTAAAAATATTAGCATAGCTTTAAGATCTTTGATTCTGGCTTATTTGTTGGTTGATAAATGTTTATTTAGGTTGTTATAAGCTGTGTGTAGCCTAGTAATTGAGTTTTGAGTTTTAAATCTTAATTTCAAAAGCTTAAATAGAATTTTCTATGTTTAAAGGAGTGTTTGGTTTAGTATAGTTTGACCTAAAAAAGTCAAAGTCATTTAGAGTTTATACTTTGGTCAGCTTGGATTTCTTAATTAATGAAATTTTGATAAGGTTTGTAGGTTTAGTTTGTTCTTATAATCATTTTGAGGTGCATAGTGTCTTATCCTGCACCAGGGGAGGTTATTTTCTAAAGATAGCTAGGCAGTTTCTGATCCAAGCTTCACTAAGTGGGTGTGTCACATGCAGGTTTGACCATTAAGGTCAATTGCATTTTGGTTTAGCCCATTTTGCCAAGTGCATCAGATAAGTACTGTAGTTCCTAACTGCATACTTTCTTTGATCACTATTAAGCTAGCATAAGTAGGATTTGATAAGTAAAATTCAGTAGGTTAATAGTTTTCATATAGGTAGATATATTAATTCTTGCTTTTCAATTTCTAGCTTATAATCTAGGTTAATTTAGAATTCAAAGTTCACTAAAATTTCTAAAAAACCAAAAACAGTAGTAGGTGGTTTTTAGCCTCTAATTTTAGGATTTTAGCTTATATGATCTATTTTTATGAATTAAATTTGTAGCTTAATAGTAGGTAGATAAGTTTTCAAAAGCCTAGCTTCAGAAGTAGCTTATAGTGCATTTTAGCTTAATTAGTTTTTGAGCTTTTAGAGTAATTTCCTGAGTTTGCTATTTAGATCTTTAAATTCAGTTAGTTTAAAGTGTTTTCAGTTAAGTTAGCTTATCATAATTAGTTGCTAGACATCACAAGCTTTCTAAAACAGATTTTGGTTTTAAAAATAATGCTTATTTGAAGGCTGTGTGCTTATTTTAATAAAACTCAGTTTTTAAGCTTTCAAAAGCCTACTTCCTGTAACAGCCTATTTCACAAGCTCTTTTTAATAAGCTCTTGTTGTTTTAAGCTCTTTTGGAAAGCATTTTATAGTAGAGTTTAAGCCAAGTTTTTAGGAAAACCAAGTTTTACTTCATAGGGTGCTTATTTGCTAGCTTAATTTTAAGCTCAAAGTGTCCTTAAGGACTGTTTGGTAATTGATTTTAAGATTAGGCTTATTTAGTTTTCTAGCTTATTATTTGCTTATTTTTAGTTCTATTTAGCTCATTAGTTTAGGTTTAGCTTATTATAGCTTATTTAGTCTTAATTTTAGCTTATTAAGGTTTCTAGCTTATTTGGTTTAAGAAAAAGCAAAAAAAAAGTTAGCTAAGTAGAATCTGTCAAGTTTTCAGCTATTTTTTAGCTTATTTAGGGCTTTTTATAAAAAGTTGCTTTTATTAAAAATGCTTATTTTTAGCTTGTTAACAACTTTGCTTTTATAAGTTTTTGAAAAAAAAGGGAAAGTGGAAGTCGGGGGTGAGCAAGACTCGAACCCCCGACCTCAACACTCTCAACCTTTATAACACACACACTACCACTGCGCCCTTGGGTCTTTTTCGTTATACACTTGCAACATTTATTCTTTATACACTTTTAGTCCTTATAAGCTTAATAAGCTGTTTCAGCTTATTTCGTGGCTTATTTGATAAGCTGTGTTTATAAGCTTATTTTTCCTAGGTTTTAAGTAGTATAAGCTATTTTCTGTAATTTTTCTAGAATTTTTATAGTTCGTTTAGTATTTTTAAACATTTATTTTCATTAAAAACTTTAAAAAATCATAAAAAATAGAAAAATAATCAAAAAAATATAAATCTTTTTTAGAAAATTTTCTTTTATCATAAAGTTCATAGGAAAATTAGTTTTGCTTTCGTAGGGTCTAATTTGCAAAATTTCGTTTTTTAAAGAACGGGATTCGTTCCCGTTCTCGTTTTTCGTGTTTTAACGCTCATTTTAACTCCGTTTTTGTTCTAGTTTTCTTTAAACTTACTTATTAGTCAAATAGAGTTCATTTAAAAAGAAAAATTTAAGTTAGGTTTAATTTTAGCAATTTAGGGTTTTTGACCTCCGTTTAGGGGTCCCGTTTTGCGTTTTTAGTTAAATTTTGGTTTCCCGTTATTTGTCTTTATGCTTAATTGTTAGAATTTGTTAATTTTAATTTTTAAAAGTAGATAATCAAATCAATCTTTTGTTTCCAATTCAAATCATTGTCCGAACATCAAACGTGGTTTCAATTTCACAAGTCGTTGGGGGATTACGACCCGGGAATCATACTTCCCGGTTTATATACGTATTATATTATATATATTTGTGAAGATTTTCCTTTTTACCTTTGTCCTCAATGATAATTTGGTAATTTTCCATCGTATTATATTTTATTATTACGTATATAGAGATTCTGACGAATCACATATTGACTTCAACCAATACAGCGTATTGACCTAATTCAAGACAGGTGAAATAGAAGGCCTAAAAATGAGTTTTAGGCTTTCTACCCTAACCACAAAAGTCGATTTTCAGAAGACAAGAAGAGCAAAAGAGGTCAAGCAAAGCTATTAATTCTGTAGGAAACACTTTGTAATCTCATATACTCTAGTAATCGTTTGATTTTTGGCATCATTTGTTTAACTCGGTTAGTTTACCTTGGTTGAATTATTATGTTTGTATTGATTACAATGGTTAAGGGCTAATACCCTCGTGTATTAGCCATGATTATGAAGATTTAAATGTTTGGTTTGTTTATATCAATTGCTTAATTTATCATTGATAGTTGTTTATGTTTATCAATTCATACTTGTTTACGTGCTTTTGTATGCGACCTATCTTTCAACTGGATCTAGTGATACCGACCAAGTTAGCTAGATGCTGAGATGGCTCTCCATATAGTGATTTATATATCTAGAACAATAAGATCATAATTAATGCCTTATCTTTACTATTGGTTTATGTGAGCAAGTTGGACTAGCAGGTGACCTAGGATCAACAAATAACATACTGGTTCCTTACGTAAAGACTTGGACAATGGACTACTATAATATAAATTGCCATTAAGCAGTAAGGGGGTAAAGTCTCCATGAGCTAGGGTTTAATAAGATCACCATTATTAATCTCCTAAGATAGATTATAATCAACGGATATGATGCTTTATGTGGATGCGTTTAATTGTGATATAATTCAACGTGTCTAGGTTTTAGGAAGAAGTACCGTCTAAATCTTGGAATGATATGCCACCTCGAGATAAGCACGCATTACACTAAATAAACAAACCAACGTTTTAATTGTATTAATCATGGTTAATACAATTTTCTTATATTTGGCTAGATCGCTCGTCTATCTTTTGTTAATCTGCTTGCGTGTGTTATTGTGTCTTAAATTAATCTAAGTTACCACAAAACCTATGCCAGTCTCTCAAACTGAAAAAACCCCCTTATCCGTTAGAATTAGGATTAACATAGGTTTAGCATAGGTTAGAATTAACATAGTTTAGTTAACCAAAATATTGACAGAACTATAGATTAATGCTCTCGCTCTTAGTGACCGACATCCTACTTACCAACGAAGCTACATCCGATCGGGTACATTACCCGTTAAAGTGTTGTTTTTAGGTAAAGTCAACAAAATATAAATGTAAAACTTGATAACTTAAAATAACAACCTACACGACGACACATCAGGTTTTTGGTGCCGTTGTCAGGGAGTGAAGTTGTTTAATCTTTATTTTTATTTAATATTTTGGTTTTAACCTTAGATTAATTTAACCTTAGATTAACTTAACCCCTAGAATTAGTGTAACTTAAATTAGTGTAAAATTATGTATATTTGTTTATTATTGTTTGCTTGTATTCGTTTTGTGTGCTTTATTGTTTTTATACACTGTGCTGGTCGATAACTTGATACGGCGTATTCAAATAAATTAAATACGGTGTATCTAACTTTCTTAACCAATACAGCGTATCTGTTCAACATATCTATACGGCGTATTCAAATTAATTGAATACAACGTATCGATTAACTGATATAGCAACAGAATCATATTCTTCGTATTTGATTTTTGGGCTTGAATTTCTATGTTTTCTTTCTTTCGAGCCTATCCTACTGATTGTTTATCTTCTGTTTTAGGTAGTGCATGACAAGGAGTTCAACAAAGGGGCTATTTACACCTTTCAAAAATCCGAAACGAGAATGTCGCTCATCTAGGAAGCTTTTCAAGACACTAAGTCTTGACAAATCGAGTTCACCTGAATTCGGTCTATTTTCTAATCTAGAAGAACATTCAGAGGAAGAAGTTGTAGAAACAATGGTGGAAACTATGGAAGAATACATGTGCAAGACCCGAGGAGACTATGAATCGGGTGTTACTAGGCCTAAAATCGATGACAAAGATCACTTTGAACTAAAAGACCAATTTCTCAAAGAACTACGTGACAATACCTTCAGCGATTCGGATCATGAAGATGCGAATGAGCATATTGAAAAAGTTCTTGAGATTGTCGATTTATTCCATGTTCCTAATATAACTCAAGATTAAATAATGCTTCGAGTTTTCTCTATATCCTTCACTGGAGCCGCTAGTTGTTGGCTAAGAAATAAGCCATCTGGTTCAATTAAAACTTGGGAAGATCTGAAGATGAAATTTTTGAACAAGTATTGTCCACCTGCCCGAACTACAAAGAAAATGGAGGAGATCAATAAATTTCAGCAAGAACCTAATGAAACCCTTTACCAAGCATGGGAAAGATTCAAAGAACTATTGATGAAATGCCCTGAACAATACTTAACAAAGATGCAAGAGGTGATCTTGTTTTATAATGGACTTAAAGTTCCCACTAGACAAATTCTTGATGCAAAAAGAGCCATACCAACTAAGACAACTGCCGATGCAAAAGTAGCCATCCAAGAAATGGCCAAATATTCTCAAAAATGGCACAACGGAACATCTAGGATAAGAAGTACTGAAACTTCTGATGGATTGTCTGCCATCCAAGCACAACTTAATAATCTTGGAAGAGAAATCAAGAAGGTTAATGAAAAGGTATATGATGCTCAAGTGGGATGTGAGCTATGCAAGGGACCCCACTACACCAAAGACTGTCCACTTAAAGAAGAAGGAAAAATCTTTGAAGAAGCTAATTATACTCAATTTGGTGTACCTTTCCAACAAGGAGGGTGATGCGGATCATTAACGGCCAAACAACATACGAATTAAAAGAATATTTTTATTGATAGAACTCGATCAAAGCAAAAGCTTTTATTATTAAAAGTTAAAAGATATCCCAATACAAAGAAAAGACCACTTTTATAGAAAAACTAGAATCAATCTAAATAAAGATTGATTTGACTTTCCTTTTCCTAAATTTATAATTGATTAGAAATTGATACTTTCCTAACCAAAGTTTATTGTCAAACAAGAAACATAAATAAGAAAAGAAAGTAAATATTTTGACTTTGACTAATCTGCATCATCCTCTCCCACTTGAAAAAAACTCATCCTCGAGTTTGCCTCACTCGTCCCTTGTACTCGTAGCATCCAAATTTGTATCCCCTGAATCAAATTCCCTTTCTTTATAATGACTCGACCTCGAACCTTGATCGTCTTAAAACCCAATTTATCGACAATGGGTGCAACTTTCAAATAGCATTCTTAATATTTTTTACGAATCAGAAATTTAAACAAACTTTGGCTAACCTTGATAATAATACTTTTTCCAAATGACATCAACTCATGTGATTTTGTATTGACGTCTTCCTCAACATCAACACTTATAGTAGTTTGGATCATTGAAGAACAAATATTATTAGCCACAACTACAATGTCTTCTATGTTGTCTTTGATGACATCAAATAACGTCACATTTATACCATCATTTATCCCGAATAAACTAACCACTTTTGTATAATTATTGCAAGAATGTGTAATAATTTCTTAAAAGTGTTATTTGCAGTAATTGATGAGTGATTTGTGAAGACATGCTAAAAGGTGCATATTTTGGAGCTAAAACGAAGACATTTGAAGATTACTCATTTCTGACCAATACGCCGTATCTAGGAAAAAAGATACGGTGTATCGGCGCCAATTCTTCACAAGAAAATGTGTATTCATAATTCCTAATACGGTGTATCTACCTTCTTCCATATGCCGTATCCATGAAGATAACTATTCAGAGATACGAAGATATTTATATTTTGGGAATGTATATTGTATTGATTGTAAACTTTGCGCGCACTCCAAGGGATACACCCCAATACGCCGTATTGGCCTAGCCTAATACAGCGTATCCAGGCTTTTTCAGAGGTTATAAATAGAAGACTTAAAAACGAGTCTTTGGTGTGCAAAATCATATTCTTCATACCATACACATAAAAGATGATTTTCTAAAGAGAAGAAGAGCAATAAAGGTCAAGAATTGATCACGATTCCATAGAAGACACCATGTAATTTCCTTACTCTTGTAATCATTTAATATTTGGTATCGTTTGGTAAAATGTTTAGTTTACCTTGGTTAATTGACCACGCTTGCATAATTATAATGGTTATGAACTAATATCCTTGGGTATTGTCCATCTTAATGAAGATTTAATGTTTGGTTGGTTTTAAAATCGATTTTCTTAATTTATTGTTGAGAGTTTAATTATGTTTATCACATGATACTTGTTTACGTGTTTGAATATGCGACCTATCATTCAACTGGGTCTAGTTACGCCTAACAAGTGAGCTAGATACTAGGATAGCTCTCTGGTATGTGCTTAATTACACATACCATTTTCCATTAAAAACGTACTTAAATAACCAAAAACGTACCAAAAATACATTGTATTTGTATGTTTTGCATTTATATTGTGCAGGAAACGGATATCCAAGAAAAGGACAAAAACAAAGCCAAAACGACAAAACCGAGCACGAGAACGGAAAGAGCGTGAAGAGAAGTCAAAATCAGAGCCAAAAGTCAAAAAGTCAAAGTCAACCCCGGGATACGGCATTGGAAAGAGCATGGAAAAACGAACCCGAAACCCTATCATGATAAAATGGGCCGACCCGTACCCATTTTAGTGGGCCGGGTCAGCCCACTATATTTAAATTAAACCATTTAGTCCAAAAAGCCCAAAACCCATTTTTATTATTAACCGGCCCAAACAGTTAATACTGGCCCAATCCTTAAACCTTTAACAACCATTAACCATTAACCCTTTTATACTTACACCGTTAGTCCTTCAATGACTAACATTGTTAGTCCTTGAGGACTAACGGTGCAAACACCAACCCAACCTCAAGGACCAACGATGAACAATACAAGGACCATGGGTGTAATTCAACCATACAAGTTGGGGGGTCATTTTTGCCACTTCCCACTACCTTTACTGTATATCTTCCCAAACAGAACAACCCCCATTTCCCGCCAATACCCAAAACCCCACTATTCACTATCGTTTTCACCATACACTCTGCAACAACTCGACAAAACCTCACCCCTTGAAAAAAATAGCTTAACCCCACATCCCACAAACCCCCAAAAACATTTTGGTAATCCTAGGCATTCTAATTGGACAATGAAGAAGACAAAGGATAGACGGTTGAGATCAATTAGATTGGGGACCAAGGAAAATAGAGGGCCAGGATGAAGCTTTGAGCTCTCTCAGCAAACTAACCTAACAAGCACACCTAACAGCTTATAAAAAGAAGAAGAAGACAGAAAACAACATATCTAAGAGTAGTTTTAATTTAGCTTTAATTTTACTTTTAAATGTCTTTGATTATGTTTTTTTTAAATTTAAGCTATTGTAATCTTTTTATCTTAATGAAATTTCTAGGTTTAATGTTTTCTTAGAATTTGTCTTTCAAATGCTTAAAACTGCTTAACTTGTTCTAGCTTATTTCTTGCTAAAAATATGTTGTGTTTAGCTATATTATGCTTATTGTGTTGGTTATTATCTATAAGTCCTTGCTTAATTTAGGTTTATAAGTTTAAAAATTGATAAAATGCCTTTTTAGGGGGTGTTTGGGTCAAGGGCTGAAAATGGGTCAAAAGTGGTATTAAACCACTTTGGGTCACTTTGTCTAATTTTACAAGCTCATTGTAGTCATTTGAATCTGTTTTTTAAAGAATTTTACAGTTTAAATATAAGCTTTATGGTTTTATCTAAAAGAGGTTTAAATCTGTCTTGACAAAACAAATTATTCTACCTTATTAGATAAGGTTTTGAAATAAGTTTTTTTAAGTGTTGTTTTTGTCTCCTTAAAGTCCCAAATGCAGTAGGATCAGTGTAGTTAGTTTTTCATTTGAATTTTGCATTAGAGTAATCCTGTCCTAAGTCATTTTTCTTGTCCAAAAAAGGTCATAATTCAGCAGTTTTTTCTATTAGCTCTCTTAAGTTTCAAGATCTGATTTTTAGTGCATAAGCTCATTAGGCACCCTACTTCTTCTGTTTCAGCTTATTTTAGGTTTTTAAGTCCTTTCACTAGCTTAAATTAGCCTGCAATTAGCAAGTTTGTCTTTTAAGAAAAACCAAAAAAAACTTCACTCAGTAGGAGCTGAGTGAATTCAGCACTTTTCTCTTACCTTTTTTTATGTCTTTGCTTTATTTCAAACTCTCTTTTATTTGTATTTTTAGATAGCTTATAGGACAGACTTTAAGCTCATGTAAGCCCCTAAGCCATAAGGATCCTTTTGGTTGCTTAAAATTAAGTCTAAAAGTACCCCCTTAGGCTTTTTACTAGCTGTTTTGGCCATAAATGCTTATTTCCTTTTTGGTGATTTTCTGTCTGTTTCCTTGGCTTACTTGTGTTCTTATTTTCTTATTAGATATAGTTAGTAGCCCGTCTTTGCTTATTTCCCTTTTACCATGCTTATTTGTCATTTAAAAAAGCCAAAACCTTAAGCCTTTAAGCCTTTAGTTATTTTCAAGCAATTCTGTCAAATCTTTACGTGCTTTTTCTAGCTTATTTCAAGTTTTCATAAAAAGTTGTCTTTATTAAATGTTCTTATTATCATGTCCTCTCTAAGTTTTATCAAAAAAAATTAAAGAAAAAAATGTTTTTAAAAAAGGGTGAGGCATGAGGTTTGAGCCCATGACCTCCCCTTAGGCACACACACGTCCCACAACCCTCACACACTAACCATTGGCACCAGTATGGCCATCTGGTTAGTGTTTGCACAATTAAATTTATATCCCTTTTTAGTCTTTTAAGCTTTCAGCTTGGTAATGCTTTTTCCCAACTTATTGAGATAAGCTGGCAACTTCCTAGTATTTTCCTAGATTAAGCATAGTTCAAAGTATTTTCTGTAATTTTTTTCATATTTTTCTCAATTAGTTTACTATTTTTAATCATTTATTTTCATTAAAACTGTTTTTAAATCATAATAAATAAAATAAAAGTAAAAAAAATATAATTCTTTTTTTTAAAAATTTTCTTTTATCATTTAGGACTTAGGAAACTTAAAATTACATTCGTAGGGTTAATTTTTTAGAAATTCGATTTTTAAAGAACGAGATTCGAATCTCGTTCACGTTTTCCGTGTTTTTAAGCTTAGATCACTGGTATGTGCTTAATTACACATACCGTTTTCCATCAAAACCGGACTGAAATGACCAAAAACGTACCAAAAATACATTGTATTTGTATGTTTTCACTTATCTTGTGCAGGAAACGGATATCCGACAAAAGGAGGAAAAATCAAGCAAAAACGGACAAAATCGAGCACGGAATAGAAAAGCGTGAAAAGACAAAGTCAAATCGAAGCCAAAGTCAACAACAGTCAAAGTCGGAGCCGACATTGAAGAATACTTAATGGGTCAAACCCGAACTCATTTATTGGGCCGGATAAGCCCATTAGTATATTGTATGAAGATATAAAGCCCAAATCAAATTAAAATGGCCCATTACCTTTTTATAAAATCAAACGGGCCCAAATCCTAAAACTGGCCCAAATCCCTTTGTGAGTCCAAAAGCTCAAACTGTTAAGTAGCACAAGGACCAACGATGTAAAACCATATATAACCCTCAAGGGGTTATTCTGCCAACCCCTCAAAGTTGTAAACCCCACAAGGACTAAATTTGCAAGAAACATATAAAGGTTAGAGGACCATTTTTGCCACAAACCTAAATTCACCCCTGTTATACACACTCCTTTTATATCTTTGTTTCCCGCCAAACTCAAGACCTCACCACTGTTCATCATCGTCCGACATCTCTCCACACCTCAAAACAAAACAAAAACCACTATCCCCACATATCATAGAGGCAACCTTGCCCCAAAAACTTCACATGGGACATTGTTGCCATGTATGGTAATCCAAAACATTTCCCATTTGACACTATAACTGGCAAGGATCAGGACGAAGGATCATGGAGATTGGGCAACAAGCAAGATTGATGGCCAGTATTTGCTTTGGGTTTTATCTCACATAACAAGCACAAGGCTTGAGTTCTCTCTACAAAGAAACACAATGAAGAAGAAGACAAAAAGAGAAAAGAGTAGAGGCCAAGACCTAGCTCGTTCCTATTTAAGAAGTAGTTTGTAAGCCATTTGGCAATCTACCTTTTTACATTTTTTTAACTTAGTTTTAATCAGCTTATTATATTTTCTGTAATTGCCTTTTAACAAATTCAACGAAGTTTCAAGTTTTGTTCTTAAATTCCGTTTTCAAGTTTTAAGGTTCTTATAATGTATCAAAAATCTTCATAACCTCTATTAACACATAAAACTCAGGAGTGTCGTTGGAAAAAGGCTTTCTCAAAAATCTATCCAAGCTTTTAAAGTTTTTCATAGTGTAATAAATCAGTCATTTTTGGGCTTTTGGAATGATAAGTAAGTGATTGTGTAATGCTTATGGGTAATATAGAGTGCTTTATTTATAAAGTCAGGGTAGTCTTTAGAGCTTAAATTAATATTTTATTCCCTTTTTAGTAGCAAGGGAGCAATGTAAGCTTATCTTTTCAATTTTTTTTCATTTTTTTGCTTAGTTGTACTGTAGTCGATTGGCTTATCTCTGCTTATTTGTAGGCTTATATTGCTTATTTGTGAATGTTTTAATGCTTTTTCATAACCTGCTTCTAGCTTAGAATTAATTAGTTAATGAGTATTTTCTTTTTAACTGTACAAAATAACTTCTAATAATAGTGCTTATCTGTTTCAAGCTTATTTAAGAGTGCTTATCTTGTTATTGAGAAATGAGGCTTTATATTGTCTTTTTTAGCTTATAAATAATCTGGTCTAAGAATTTGCTTAATAAAAACCAAAAGAAATCAAGTTTAAAAGAACATTTTTCAAAGATAAAGGGTGTTCTCTATGTGCACAAGTGTAAAATGTCAAAAAAGGTTTCAAAATAATTTAGGTCACTTGGCCAACTTTGGCAAGCTTTCTTAAGCTGTCATAAGCTGTTTTTAAAAGTCTCTTAGTTTAAAAATTCGATTTTAAGCATTTTCTATAAGCCATCAAAACTGTGGGTTCAAAAAACAGTTTACAAGAGCTTATTAGCTTAAGCTTGGTTTGAAACTGCTTGTTTTAGTGATTTTATCCATGCATGAATAAGTGGTTAGTTTGAGTATGAACGTGTCTAATAGTCCTGTTTTAGGTTTATAGCTTTTGCAATAACTTTAGATAAGTAGTGACAAGAATGAAGAAATTGTATTATTTAAAAAATGCTACTGTTGCTTATGTTGAATTTCAAATACTTTTAGAGGTCTTGATTAATGTTCTATTTTTAGGTCTAAATTTTACTGTTTTTTAGATTAGATGTCCCTAAGAGTCTATTTTTTTGTGTGCTTAGTTTTAAGTCTAAAAGTGCCTGTCTGTACTTTTCCATAGTCTGTAAAAAACATAGTCCTAAGTGTTGAAAAAAGAAAGTTTTGCCTTTTTCTCAAGAGCTTATCACCTGGCTATAATTTCTTAATTCAAAATGATTTTTGGATTGTTGTTAATGTTCCCTTGAGGTGTAATAATTCATCCTGTTTTCGTGCATTAAATCCTCATAAGGATCCATGTTGCTTGCTTATTTTTAAGCTAGAAAAGTACCTTTTTGGGCTTTGTTGCTACATACTCAAACTCCAAGTTAGAACTGGTTGGGAGATTTTGCTTATTTTCAGGCATATTAGCTTATAGTTTAAGCTACTTAGGTTTAGAATTAGCTTATGTTAGGATTAGTATAAGCCCATTTTAGCTTATTATGTTTTTGCATCTTTCACCTTATTGAGCTTATTTTCATTTTTAAGAGTAAAAAATGTAAGTGTTTTAGCTCATCTGCATTTGTAAAGCTTATTTAGGTTGCTTATATTTTGTCCTTAAGTGGCTTTTTAATCATCCCATTAAGCTGTCTTAGCTTTTTGTAACTTGCATTCGCTTATTTGTACCATACAGAGCCCAAACAGTTTGGCTTATAGGCAGCTTAGGTAAAAAGCTATAACTGTTTGGCTTAGTAGTCTTTTTTTCGTGCTTATTTGATAATTTACAAAAAATTTTCTTTTTTTAAGTTCTTAAGTTTTAGCTTTTTGCAAAAAAGTTGTAAAAAAAATGAGAAATAAAGAGGTGTTGGTAATAGGGGAGAGCCACGGAGTGAGCAAGACTCGAAACTCGGGACCTAACCCCATACAATACCAACACTTATATATAACAACACTCTACCGCTTGTGCTACAATAGCTCATGTCACCGGTAAAGGTTTTGTTAATTGAATATATAAGCCCATTTTAGCCTATTAAGCCCACAACCACTTTTAAGCTTATAACAGCTTATTTATAAGCTGTTTTTCCCATTTTAGATTTTTCATAGGATCTTTATAGCTTAACTTATTTTTTTGTAATTTTTCAGAATTTTTTATAATCGTTGTTTGATATTTATTTTTTATCATTTAATTTCCTTTAAACTGTTTTTTATAATTATAAAAATTAAATAAAAATCAAAAAAATATTTTTCTTTTTTAAAAAATTTTCTTTTATCATTTTTCACGTAGGAAAAATAGAAAATCTTTCGTAGGGTCGTTTTTGCAAAATTTTACTTTTTAAAGAACGGGTTTCGACCCCGTTTTTTGTTTTCTCATTTTTAAGCTCGTTTTAACTCCGTTTTCAGTCTAGTCTTTTTTATTCTTCATATTTAGTCACATAGAGTAGATTAGAAGTAAAAACATCTTTGTAGGGTCAATTTTTAAGAATTTAGGTTTTTGACCCCTTGTTCGGGGCTCGTGCTCTCGTTTTTTTTGTTTTATTTCATAATTTTTAGGTTTTTCTTAATCGTTTTTGCATATTAGTAGATAATTTAGCTTTCTAATCCTCTTAATCATTAATATCATTCAAATTCCAACTTTCCGACTGTACCGATTTTCAAGTCCAGCCTCGTTGGGGATAAACGACCCGGGAATATTCTATACTACTTCTCGGTTTCATTGATTATTTTTAGATTATTCTTATTATATATATTTTATTATATATTATATATATAAAGGTCTAGTTTAAATCTTGTCAATTTTTGGCGCCGCTGCCGGGGAGGCTGTGAGTCGATTATCCGTACTGTTTGAAACTTAGTTTTTGAAGATCCTTCATTCTTGAAGTTATTTGCTTTATAAAAAAAACCCTAAAAGTACAAAAATATTTTCATTTTCTTTTTAGTATAATTATCATTTAAAGAAAAACTAAAAAAAACCAAAAAGATAAAAACATTGTCTTTAATTATCAATAAAAATCAATCAAGTTGGTAAAAGAACACCAACATATAATACTTTCAACTGAAGTATTATCCATTAATAAGTTCCCGAACCAAAGAATCAAAAACTTACCTTTTGTGTCACTAGCGAGGTACGGTTCACCTTTTAAAAGATAAACAAACTCAAAGAGGGGTATAAGGCGGGTTGTTCCTTGGAACTACGACCCTAAAGGAAAAAGGTTTTTAATAGCTTCGCGCTTTCCTATTCCTCCGCTCCTTTGTGCGTTTTTCTTTTCGAAGAGTTACCGAGAAGCTTGTCGATTATTAGGTTTAAGTTGTCTTGAAGAGGACTACGAACCGACGGTTAAGCATCAAAGGCGGGTAAATCCGAAAATCCATGACGTCATCAAAAAAGAGGTTAAAAAGCTTCTTGACGCCGGATTAATTTATCCGATCTCTAACAGTCCATGGGTAAGCCCGGTACACTGTGTACCGAAGAAGAGTGGCATGACTATCGTTAAAAATGATGAAAATGATCTTATACCGACTCGATTGGTCACAGGGTGGAGAGTATGCATCGACTATAGAAAGTTGAATGAGGCAACTAGAAAGGACCACTTTCCATTACCTTTTATGGATCAAATGCTCGAAAGACTAGCAGGAAATCAATACTATTGTTTCCTCGATGGCTTTTTGGGTTATTTTCAGATTCCCATAGACCCGAAGGACCAAGAAAAGATAACATTTACTTGCCCATACGGAACTTTTGCCTTACGCCGCAAGCTTTTGGATATGCAATGCACCTAGCACGTTTCAAACGATAGTATGATTGCAATCGTTCCATGACATGATTGAAAAAACAATGGAAGTGTTTATGGATGACTTTTCAGTCTTCGGGGATTCTTTCTCTACATGCCTATCCCATTTGGACAAAATGTTAAAATGGTGCAAAGACACTAATTTGGTCCTCAACTAGGAGAAAAGCCATTTTATGGTGAAGGAAGGCATTGTTCTTGGACACAAAAATACTCTAATCGGAATATGAGGTCGACCGAGCTAAAGTTGACGTTATCGCCAAGCTCCCTCACTCAACTACTGTGAAAGGTGTTCGAAGTTTTCTTGGGCACGTTGGTTTTTACCGACGTTTCATACAAGACTTTTCAAAAATATCCCGTCCAATGACTCTCTTGCTTGAAAAAGAGACTCCATTTTTCTTCTCAAAAGAGTGTATCGAATCCTTCAATACACCTTAGAAAGATAAGTTAGGACGAGATTGCTCCAATTTTGATTGCTCCCGTACTGGGACTTGCCCTTCTGCACTCCAAGCTGTGAATCAACGCGATTTCAATTGGGGCAGTCCAAGTCACTAAAAAAAGCATTTCCAACCAGATTAAATTATGCCAGCAAAACCATGACTGAAGCTCAAGCACACTACACTACGACTGAAAAAGAATTGCTTGCCGTAGTGTACGTATTTTTGAGAAGTTCCGGTCATAATCTCGATTTGTCTAGAGACATAGTATATACTGACCATTCTACTATAAAGTATCTCTTCGCTAAAAAGGATGCTAAGCCAGGACTGATGCGGTGGATCCTTTTGCTCCAATAATTCGATGTTATCATCCGAGACAAAAAAAGGAGCAGAAAATCTGGTCCGTCGAACATGCATTCCAGACTTGAGAACCCGCAACAAGATAAACACAGAACAAGGAAATCACGGAAAAATTCCTCTCGAAACTCTTGGAACAGGTGCACTTCGGTTGAAAGTACCCATGGTTTGCAGATTTCGCAAATTACCATGCGGGGAACTTCATTGTCAAGGGAATGTCATCCCAACAGAAAAATAAGTTTTTCAAAGATGTCAAACACTACTTTTCTTGGAATGACCCCTTCTTGTTTCAAAATATGTAACGGAGTCAAGTGATTCCGGCGTTTGTGTGCACGGCAAAGAAGCTCTCGACATACTTGAAGCTTGCCACAATGGACCCACTGGGGTACATCACAGGTGCAAATCAACCGCCAAAAAGGTCCTTGATGCCGAATTCTTTTGGCCTACAATTTACAAAGATGCACACGAGTTGGTTAAAAATTGCGACTCATGCCAACGACAAGGAAAAATTTCACAAAGAGATGAGATGCCTCAAAATTCCATCCTAGTTTGTGAAATCTTTGATGTTTGAGGCATAGACTTCATGGGACCATTTCCATCATCTAAAGGAAATAAATACATACATGAGTTGTACGATTACCAGTCAAAATGGTAGGAAGCTAAAGCGTCCCCGCACCAACGACGCCCGAGTAGTTGGCAAATTTTCTAGAAATCTCTCTTTGTCTAGATTCGGATGCCCTTTGTGTCATCATCAGTGATCGTGGAACACATTTTTGCAATGACCAGTTTGCAAAGGTCATGCTTAAATACGGAGTCACTCATCGTCTCTCCACCGCGTATCACCCACAGACAAGTGGGCAGGTTGAGGTATCGAATCGTGGTTTAAAAAGAATTCTTGAAAGGACAGTGGGCGAAAATCGTGCCTCTTGGTCGGACAAACTGGATGACGCTCTCTGGGCCTTTCGTACAGCGTACAAAACACCCATCGGGTGCACTCCGTACAAGCTTGTATATGGAAAGGCATGTCATCTGCCGATTGAGTTGGAGCACAAAGCTTACTGGGCCCTTAAACATGCAAACTTTCAAAATCCGCCTCCAAAAAACCGCGGAGACCAACGCAAAGTTTAACTCAATGAATATTAAGTGAACTGCGGGGATCAGGGCCTATGAAAATTCTTATGATATAACAAAGATAAACTAAGAGTATCATGACGCAAAGATCAAAACCGCATTTACAACGTAGAGTGATCAGTCCACCTCTTTAACTCAAGATTAGAAAATTTTTCTCCGGCAATTTGTGAAGTCCCGCTGGTCAGGACGCATTACCATTATTCCAAGTCTTCCGTATGGCGAACCGTTGAGTTATCCCCAAAACTCCAGCCAAACTTCAAAGTAAATGGTCATCGTCTTAAGCACTATTTTGGAGGGGATGTCCCTGCTAAGGATATCCCGGATCTCCAAACCTTCCCTAAGGACAATTAAATTCAGGGATCGGGTCAAGCTAAGTGACCTAAAACAAGCGCTTCATAGGAGGCACCCCATGCTTATCCTAGTATTATCATCGTAGTAGTATGGTAGTTATGTAGTAATGAATAAGTGTTTTTTGTTGTTGTGAGGAGGCCCGCCTCTTCCATTTTTTGTGTTTTGTGTTGTAATGTCCAGGATGTCCCGGATTTTTGAAGCCTCTCGTACTCTCGGTTTTGTCCTTCGATCACAAATAGCATCAAATCCTCACTTCATTTGGGATCGATATCCTAGATCTTATCGACTAACGACGTTTTAATCTTAAGCATAAATCAAAACTCATTAGGTTGTTACGAAAGACCCTTTATAAAAAACAGTATGGACAATGGTTTCATTCTAGTAAGGGGGGATCTCGATTTGAATTATGACCTGCAGCCGGTTGTTTTCACGTAATCCCGTTTTTACCACCAAAATTTCAAAAAAATGAAAATTTTTAAAAAATACAAAAATAAAATAAGTGTTTTTGTCACAAATTTTAGACTTTTCCTGCAGTAGAATAAGAGTAAATTTTTGACTCGATCGAGCGTGGTGAGCTCTATCCATGTTCCATTAACTTTAGACTAAGCTTCGCGAATATTTCTCGAAGACAATAAAATGATAGTGTTAAGTATGATATTGATGCTAGACAAGGATTATATGGAAATCTTAAGAGCTCATGTGTGTAATATTGTCACTTTTTCTGCCCAATAACTCTTAACCTGATTAATATACGTGCTACTTTTGGAGATTAAACTTAAATCAATAATTTTTATGTAGTATATAGCAAAAACTTTAGCCTTAGTTCAAATTTATACTTGAATTTTTCAAAAAGAAGTTTGTTTTTCTCTAAAAAAATGATGAAAAATGAAAAAATATACTCCCTCCGTCCCTAAATAAGTGTCCACTTTTGACTTTCGAAGTCACATTTCAACAACTTTGACCTTAAATATATTTTTTTGTGTTATATAATACTTGATGCAAAATATATGAAGGGATTGTGATTTAAATGTATTTTCATTGATGTAATTTTCATTAAGTATTATATAACACAAAAAAATATATTTAAGGTCAAAGTTGTTGAAATATGACTTCAAAAGTCAAAAGTGGACACTTATTTAGGGACGGAGGGAGTAAAATTTATTGGGTCAAACCCGCCAAACTGGGTAATCACACCCGCTGGACAAAAGGGCGGTTACAAAATGGTTATATAACCGAAAATAACTGTAAAACGGTTATTCTTCAATAGACACAACGGTTCATTGAACCGACATAACCTTTAGTCGCACCTTTTCATTTATTATAAATAAGAACGATTATTGTAAGAACAAAATTTGTATGAATGACATATTCTGTAAATTATAGCAAGATTAATAGCAAGATTATTTCTGGTATATTTTGATTCCAAATTAGAAAGTTCGATCCAACATTCCATTTTACAAATGTACAACTTCTGATGATGGATGCAACTTTGTCCTTCAATCTTCATGCGTGGTGCACCCGGTTGCCGGCTAATGTTAAGTTGATGGATGAAAATGGCACGTATAACTCTAAACTATTGCCACAAGTCCCTGAATTTATGGGTGTGTTCGGGTGTTGTTATTGTGAGTTACCTTGCAACGGATTTCGTTATAACTTAAAATAGTATTACGGTTCAGATTAGTGACGTTCATTGCGCGTTCACACGTATATACATAACATATAAATCTCTGTTGTAGCCTGATACAGTTAGTCACAAGTATGACAAGCATCAGCTGACTCTAAGGTATTTCCCAGTTGAAAACTATAACGGTGATTACTTTTGTGAAGTTTGCGCGGAGGAGTTTAATCCTAATGGTGCGTTCTATTATTGCGATCAATGCGTTCAGTCCATGCATCCAGCTTGTTGTGTGCCAATACTTCAAAAAGAAACAACACATACCCGTTTCATTCCTGACATAGGTGTTGCTCAATTTGATAATGTAAAGTTTGGAGACATTTACATGCACCAGCACAGCAGGAACGGTCTCAAAAAGGAGACGCGTTTTCACCAGAGAGACAGAGAGACGATATCTCCAAGAAAGAAAGAAAGAAAGAAAGAGGCATAGTAATAAAAGATAAGAAGGGACACATCGGGTCTTAACCCTACCAGGTTAAAAAAAACCATTTAACCTCATCTTTATTTTTCTTTACAATCTATATATTAGTTTTGTTTAGAAAATACCTCTTCTAATATACGTTAGTATATTTTTCCAATCTTTGAAAATATATTAAAGGAAGCAAGATATATAAAAAAGAGTTTTGTATTTTTATCTAAAGGAAAAATAAAATGTTTTTTATAAATACAATAGCAAAAAAAAAAACACCCGAAACCTTCGTGGTTTCGTCAGCAAGAAAAAACGAACATTAGTGGTTCATAGCAAGATTAAACCGAACCTTGTGGTTAATAGACAAGAAAGAAAAACCCGAACCTTCGTGGGTTATTTCAAGAAAAAAAACCGAACCTTAGTGGTTCATAGCAAGATAAAACCGAACCTTCGTGGTTCATAGCAAGATAAATCGAACCTTCGTGGTTCATAGCAAGATAAACCCAAACCTTCGTGGTTCATAGCAAGGAAAATCTGGTTAGCAAGATTAGCCAGTAAAAAAAACAAAAAAAACAAGAACTTTTGATCTTTTGATCAAACGTAAGCAAGCATGGCAAAAGATGACAAGCAAGATGACACATCGAACAATACATCAGTTCGAGAACTAGGAAATGTTTCACTACAATGTCCAAAATTGACCGAAGCAAACTACACAACGTGGGCATTGATGATGGAGACAATATTGAAGGCATTATGGGCATTTGGGAAACGATTGTTGCAAAAGAAGAGTAACAACCAATGAGACGAAAGAAAAACACATCAAGGCAATAATTTTCCAAACACTTACCGCAAGATATTTTATGCAAGTTGCACAGTACTCGACTGCAAAGGAAGTATGGGACTCGATTAAAGTCAAGAATTTAGGAGCTGATCTTGTTCAAAAGGCACGACTACAAACCTTGAGGAGTGAACTAGAGACGCTCAGGATAAGACCAAACGAAAAGTAAGTGTTCGCGAGGAAAGTTAAGTAGTAAATGGCCAGTTTAAAGGACATGATGAAACTTTGAAGATAAGGTCCTAGTAGAAAACTACTTACTTCTGTTCCAAAAAAGTTTTTACAGTTCGTGGCAACTATAGAACAATATCAAGGACCTAGACAAATGTCGTTTGAAGAAGCCGTTGGAAGATTAACAGCTTATGAAGAACGAATCAAGAGCCAAGACACGCTAGAGGCAAATGATCAAGACAAGCTTCTCATGGCAAGTTCAAACAACAAAAGGTATGGTAAATGGCGAGATAAAGACTTCAACAAAGAAGGCAAGGAAAGCATGAAATGGAAGAATAATCCAAATGCACGCAGAGCAAGTACGAGTCAAGGAACTAAAGACAAAAGCAAGCTTAGATGTTACGATTGTGGTGAGTATGGACACTGCGAAAGGAATGCACGGATGGAGAAACAAATACAAATACAAGCAGAAGAGTCGCATCTTCATCTATGACACTTGGACACGAACCTACATTACTTTGAAGATAAGACAAGATGCAGCGTTTGTGATTACGGGGGAGAATATTGGGTCAAACCGGGTCAAACCCGCCAAACTGGGTAATCACACCCGCTGGACAAAAGGGCGGTTACAAAACGGTTATATAACCGAAAATAACTGTAAAACGGTTATTCTTCAATAGACACAACGGTTCATTGAACCGACATAACCTTTAGTCGCACCTTTTCATTTATTATAAATAAGAACGATTATTGTAAGAACAAAATTTGTATGAATGACATATTCTGTAAATTATAGCAAGATTAATAGCAAGATTATTTCTGGTATATTTTGATTCCAAATTAGAAAGTGCGATCCAACAAAATTGCCTTTCATAAATAAAAGTTTAGCAACACAAGCAAGTGCTGAAGTTGATTTGTTTATATCAAATCTTAGAAAGCATCTTGCTAACAAAGAGGCTGAAAAAGTTTATTATTTTTGGATAAAGGATAAGAGTGTTCCAAAATCTTTTTAGAGCGATTCGAGCTTGGGGAACCACATGAATGTATAAAGCAGGTTTATGGAGAAAGGAATTACGGTGAATGTGCCAGGTATGGTTCTGGAGATGATTTTGAACAAGATGCGTTGTTTATTTATAAACCACACTCGCATGAAATAAATTCCATTAGGATTTTTGGAATAAGATATTCATTATTTGCGTGTCGTGAGCAGGATCAACTATTTTTGTTGGATCACTAAGAAGGTAACACTTAGTTCACAAAATCAACATTTAGTTCACAAAGACATGTAGATGAATGTGCATTTATAGTGCAAATTAGCCAAAATTTTATAAGCTTATCTGTATTACATACAGATTGATAATAGTGTTAGGACTAATGTTAATGTTTTTATTAATCTTTAATTATTTTGGTTATGAACTAGTATTTCACTCTAATTTTGTGAAACTGAAGCAATTTTGTGACACAGTTTTGGCTTTGTGCTTTTGTCCTGCATCAAAACCTATTATGAGATTGTTTAGTAGGAATATGATTTTAATTTTTCTCTGATAATTATATTCTTAGGGTGATTTCTTTTTTAAACAAGTTATACTTGTGCTTTATGGTCTCCCTAGTTGATGAGTTTACTGTTTATATCGTGCTTACTATATTTATACGCAAAAGGCTTAAGTTTGCTCCTTTGACAGTCACTAGTTATGGCTCATTGCAACAGTCGTGTTTTGAGGTAGCTAAAAGTGAATTTATTTGATACAATCATTTCGTGATTTTTTTTGTGAACATTGCACAAATATCTTGTTGAACGTCAATCAAATTTTAACATTTATGTTTTGTTACTAAAGGAAGTATTTTTGTTTCGCCACTTTTACTTCATTTTACACATCATAAATTGACAACCCATTTTTATATAGCAAACAATTATTGCTAATAGCTACTACTAGTTCTGCCAATTACACAACTTTGGTATCCGAGCTAGTATTTGTTGGTACTTGATTACCTAGAAAGGCGTAATAGTTAGGGTTTTGGTATGATTTCTGTTTGGAAATTTTGGCCTCTGGGCTTGACTTAATGATTAGTATTAGACATTATTAGACTAATTACTTTGGTATTGTTTATGCTTTGGCTGCTATTGAATTAACAAGAAAGGTGTCCAAGTACTAGAAAAATAAGTGTATGTAAAAGTGCAAGATATTGATATGGTATAAGAGGTCATAAGTGTTGCAATATTTGCTTCAATTAATTCCAAATTTGCCTACAACTGTAAAACTGTTCCACCATTATCTGTTTCTCGCACCTTAAAATCTAGAACATTTCACTTGAAAGTAAGGTACTGTTTTTATGTTATCAAATGATCATATGTATACTGGTAATTTCCAACGCAGACGTAGGATAATTTAGCTTCTTATTTTTAGTACTCGGTTGTGAAGAGTTATATTGGTTTACTAAAATTCATATAGAGTAAAGCAAACTCAACATCCAAAACAGATATTTACAGAAAACACAGCACGGTATAGAAAGCTAAGGTAATACAAAGTAGTTTTCCCTCGTGGCGGGCTGTCCCATGGGGTGTTTGGTTTTGTGTTTTAATGATATATGCCTTTCGAAAAGAACAAAATTAAATAGAAACAATGACGGGGATGAACATTACCAGCTCATATGACGGCTTTACATCCATACACAATAATCTTGAATACTACAAATATGTATCAATATCCATACCTTGATTATAAAAACTATTTACCAAACGAATCCTTATATCATTTTTTAGGTTATTTTGTTTCACAAGCAATTTTACACGCATTGCTTTACTTTTGTAATGAAAGATGATATGATATCTCATGACTATGAGGATGTTGCAACAGGGTAAAGCGCCGAAAACCATCGACACGGAGAAGTAATCCCATTTAAATTTTCCTCATACTACAAGATTTCTGGTCTTTTTTTTTTGTTTCTTCTTCTGAATTTGCTACTAAGTTGAATTTAGTTATTCTATATTTGACCTCGAACTTTCTCTAAAATATGTTAATTGTTGATGCTCATTCGGAACCTCTCTAAAACCCCAAAAGTTAACTATTTTAACATGTTAATCAACGCGTATGACAATCTGTTGTACCATATATATAAGTAGCAGTTTCACCGTGAATGAATCACTATTAACTCAGTCATAACCATTTGTTTTCACGGTATGTATCAAGATATAGGTTTTAAAACAGACATGGTTGCTTTGTGGAATCCTGCCATTAAAAAATCAGTTGGTATAGTTATCCCTAATGAATATACTGCTATTGGTTTTGGGGTTTGTCCAGAAACTAGTGACCCTAAGGTTGTTAAGATGTTAGATACTATTGATCTACTTTCGTACAATTGGGAAGTTGAGTTTATGCTTTAAGTTAGAGTGGTGGAAAAGTGTATCTAATCGCCCGATTTAAATCATGTGATTTGATGCTGGATCTGGTTCTAATTGATGGGTATATTTATTGTTTGGCGATGGATTTAAACATTCTGTGTGATAGTTTGGAAAATAAATTTATCCATTTCCTAGATTTGAAAGTGACAGTTTGTTGAAGTGTGTTTTTCCATATAGCTTATACAATCGATGCGTTGATAAGGTAATGATTAAGCTTGGTGGTGCTGAGTATCACATGATTCTGATGGGGAGGTTTGCTGGTAAAGGTTTGAAAAATATGGAAAATGAAATTGGTAACTGGGGGGGGTGTAACTAAATCTTACTAAGATGTTCCCGTAAGTACCAGGTTAAGTTTTGTTGAATAGTAATGTATATGGATAAGAGAGAACGGTGAAAGTTATGATTAAAATGGTTGGAAGAAATTGGAGAATAGTACGTAATTGAAGTTAGTG
The DNA here is from genome assembly GCA_026074375.1 of Tanacetum coccineum. Classification (NCBI taxonomy): domain Eukaryota; kingdom Viridiplantae; phylum Streptophyta; class Magnoliopsida; order Asterales; family Asteraceae; genus Tanacetum; species Tanacetum coccineum. The sequence goes on along the minus strand of BQNB010050345.1, from coordinate 16,377 downwards.
ACCCTTCTCGCGACGTATCAATGGTAATGGATACTGGAAAGTAAGGTACCATCTCGGCGACGTCGTACAGGGAATCACTACTTTTGGCTTGACCATACAAGTTCTATCAATTATCGTGATGGAGACAGAAGGTCTTGTTATCAAGATATTTTTTAAGATTTTTTAAATGTATATGAATTGATGATACTTAATACATTATAATTGTGGATAATCTTTTTAGATCGATGTATAATTTCCCAATATTAATGACTATGAATCTCATATATTAATTTGCTGAAATTCATAAACTGAAATATTTTGCTGACTGTCACGTTTATATGTTTAGCTATTTTGATTTTGATGACAATTATGTTAGCCAAATGTTGACCCAGCAGGTTCACATTCATCAGTGTCATGGATGAGAAAGTATATATTTGCATTAGTAACCTTTCAGTGACTATATACAAAGTTATAGTCACATTTGGGAAGAAGCGCAAACATGGCTAACTTCGCATAATACTCATTTTTCAAGTGTACTTTAAATGCCATAATTGTTGTTAAATTCTGTATCTCTTTAGTAAGTCAAGATATCCATTTACAAAAGCGACTCATTGATCACCCATACACCGCATAAGTGAATGCCATTATAGTTGAGTATCTCAGCCATCATAATTAAAGAGAATCTAATAAAAAGTAATGATTATCTATTATAACAAAAAGCGTGTATGGGTGATAATGAACTTATATTTTGATACATTTGATAGATTTTCGTGTTTACTTTGGCAGTGTAATTATCTTATTTACTGGTCTGTTCTGGTTGATCAAGTAATATCTTGTTACTACATTTATATGCAAAGGTTGTTTGAACTTGAGCATGTCCCGTCGGTCTTTGGTAACCCAAGAGGTTATAAGTATTGTTCATAGTGTTAGCAACTTTGCATCTGCTGAAAAAACAGGATTTCAGAAACGATAACAAGTTTTCTTGAAATAAAAAAAAGATAAAAGCAGGTCCATGTGCTACATCTGGGTGCAAAGTGAGGCTACTTGCTGGTATATGGTAATGTTATAGAATGTGTTGCTGATTCATCTTCCTGCACCACAGTCAATTGCCAGTTTGGGCTGGGGGCTTGAATGCTTACAACAATCGTAACTAGGCGTAGAACATACACAAAACTTCAAAGTTAAAAAAATTAGATTCATAGTAAAAAAATTAATTGGCATGCAGATGGATTAAAAGAGATCGTTGATGTATCTTGTGACCTTATTTGTGGTTCAATTAAGGTAGAAGAGAGGCCGTTCTTTCTTCAACTTTCTACACGAAGACTACTGGGTTGAAAATGTGTAACTGCAATAAGGACATTTTTTTAAATGAATCTGGATATAATACAGATAGCCTCTTGATATAGTCACTTGGCATCCAAAGTTCCTTTGTCGAAATTAGAAGAATAAATCCAACTCGCTTCAAAATATAGGTAATATACGACATGTAAAAAATGATACTATTTAACAAAATAAGGTAGGCAATGTAACTAGAGAATCCGTTGGCCTCCACCTCAAAACCTAATGTACTTTCACCTCATCTTCCATAACTTTTCTGAAACACACATTTCTACTTGGTCGTCTTTCTTTGTCTCTTGTTAACCACAAACACGCACTCATACAGCTGCAAGAAATCACAAAACCAACACTTACTCCTACACACGATCTTTAGAAACCTGTCAAAGTGACAAATCGTTCAAGAAACAAGCTTGGGTTTTCATTTTCCGGATTTGACCGGGTTTCAACGGGTTATGACCGGGTTTCCACTGTTATAACCGGGTTTCAACGGGTTATGACCGGGTTTCAACGGTTATGACCGGGTTTCAACAGGTTATGGCTGGGTTTCAACGGGTTATGGCTGGGTTTCAACGGTTTTAACCGGGTTGCAACAGGTTATGACCGGGTTTCAACAATTTTGAACGGGTTTCGACGGGCTATGTTATAACCGGGTTTCAACGGGTTATGACCGGGTTTCAACGGGTTATGGCTGGGTTTCAACGGTTTTAACCGGGTTGCAACAGGTTATGACCGGGTTTAAACGGGTTTTGACCGGGTTTCAACAATTTTGAACGGGTTTCACGGTTTTGACCGGGTTTCAACGGCTGGACCGGGTTATAGTGGGTTTGACCGGGTTTCTATGGGTTTGATCGAGTTTTCTCTGGTTTCGACGGTTTTGACCTAGTTTCAACAGGTTTGACCGGGTTTCAACGGTTTGGTCGGGTTATAGCGGGTTTGACCGGGTTTCAGGGATTCTATGGGTTTCTACTGGGTTTGACTGGGTTTCAACGGTTTGACCGGGTTTCAACGGGTTTTGATCTGGTTTTAACGGTTTGACCGCGTCTTACCAGTTCAGTCTTCAATACGTTTGTAATGCATTTGGCACTAGAGCGAATTTGAGAAACACTAAAACATATCCCTACTTTTTTATTAATAACAGACGGTATTCCGCGTGTTGCAATGGCAAGTACCCCTGAACAACCCCACCTACTAAAAGTTTAGACGCCAACAAACAAAAAGGAATGATTAAGTCCGAGATAAAAAAATATTCTCAGTTCGTACCCGATTCACCTGTTTTAACCGTTTTCGACCGGTCAACTCCGTTTCATTTCGAACGATATATTGGCTAGCCAAACCAGTGCGACTCCAGATTTCTGTTTGTGAAACCCGTTGTAACGAGTTCAATTTCAAAACCATATGTATCATCAACTTGTTAGCGTATAAATTGTTTTAAGCTTTGTATGTTTTATCATTAGCTTGTACAGTTGTTAATGTTTTTTGAATTATTTTGAAAATAATTGCATTATCTGCATATATTCAATCGATATATGAGTTTTCAAAATATATATACCCAAATTGTTGGGATTTTTCACTCAAATATAGTAAATCAATCCGTGTATAACTCAAATTTGTGATTTTATCATATATAATTTATCAGTAATATCTAATTTTTTAACACTAGTATTTACATTGATTTTAATAGTATTTAATCACTTGAAATTTCTCTTCAAGTTTCATAACAGAAAAAAAAACAAGACGAAAAAAAGAAAAAAAAAAAGTTTGTCGAAATATAATCATAGTATATCTATAGAAGATAATTTAAATACTCGTCGCGGATGGTGATTAGTTTTTTCGCTTAACGAGTAACGGTTTGAGATATTTTTAAATTAAAAAAAAAAGATAAAAATGGGTTTTGGTTTAATCTCATTCATTGGATCCAGATAGAGATCGGGGTGGGAATTAGTCCTTTGGTATCCGAATATAGTTTGATATCTAAACAAACTTAAATCAAATATTCTTTTATTCCTTTTATTAAAGTAAGAAAATAGCTGTTGCATATGTTGTTATGTAAAGTAACTGATTATATCTAATGTAATTGAAGGAAAAGCAAGACTGATAGACAAAGATCATAACATGTCTCTCATGTACACATGTTTAAGTGCATCGCTTTGCTTTATACAATTAATCAGTGGTTATAAAAATCATAATGTCTCGAAAAGCAAAGAGTTTTCTCAAATGACACCAACAGTCCAGTCAGTCCTGGGTTAAAAAACTAGAGTATGGAGAAATACATACCATAATAATGTATGAATTCTGTCATAAACAAAATCACATATGCCAAAACTCAATATTCGATACACTTGTTGGAGGGTCAATCGAAACCAACTTGATTCATTTTCTGTCACACTTTTAAGGTTAACCATTTAGACATCCTATTCGGCATTTATAACAATCCTTTAGTTTTACATCACTATCCCTACCTGTACTTTCATGATATGTTTCCAGTACTTTAGTGCATTACCAATCAGTCTAATGTCAACTACAGAATAAACCATCTGGTTGCGTTCAAAATAACATGCAAGACATTTGTCGGTTCAACTGTAGAATTAGCAAACAAGAACTGAAACAATAATGCTAAATTCCAAACATTAAAAGCATTGGCCAAATTTCATATCCTTGTGATCAAGATCAAGAACACACATACTTGGCATACTGATCCAACATTATTAAGGCTGGAAACATGATAACACAGAAATCATGTGGGAAGTACATTAATAACCTAAATAAAGTAACTAATCTCTTTACCTTGCAAAGTTGACATCATTAGCATCAATATATAGTGGAATCAGCCTCATCGAACAAAAGTAACGTTTCCATGTAGGAGCTCACGCAGGAAGAACCATAAACCCCTTGATCATAAACTCAGCAAAGTATACTCCCAGTATCCTCATCGACAACATAAATTGGTATTCTATTAATAGCTTTTACCATTCTTCCTAACCCTAACACTGCTCGGCACCCCAAATGACCAAGTTACTTAAGAGTGAAAATCTTGGCAAAAGATTTAGAAACACTATCATTCATCATCCATACATTGACATCATCCACATTTAAAGGTTTCAGCAGGTAATGAATTGAATTAACATTCATAACAATTATAATTAAACATCAAAGTATAAATATAGCGAAGCAATTAATCCTATTAACATGCATAAATAATTCACCAAAATAGTGTTACATACCTTTGATTCTAGCAAGAACAAGAATCAATAAACTCCAAGAACAATCTAAAGGAAGTTTGAATCACCGACTTGTACACACCTATGAACCAAGTTAACCAAACTAGCTCGTTAATCACGTAAACCGGTAAACAAGAAATAATATCGGTTAGTATGTTAAATTGACTATTCAGCCGAGATATATTGAAGACAAAAGAAAGTGATTTTTGTGCTTTTACAAGTGAATTGTTACCTTGAAAAACCTTTGGTAATTTATAGGGTAAATATTAGTGTTATAGTTCTATTGAGGATAGGCCTTAACAATAGAAGCTAATCCTATTTCACACAAACTCTAAATTCCATTGATCTCCATTGTCTCTTTTTTAGTCCTTCTTGTTTAGTCCTTAGCCGTTACCATAAATACACTTAACGATCGTTAACTATGTTACGTTAAAATCAAATAAATAAATAATGTATTGAATCGGATTAACTTGTATTGAGTGCAATCCGCGTGGATCTTATTCGATCCTAACACACAACTATTATTTTTTTAGCGTCATAAACTAACAAGCTCCCACTATGGACAAAATTTAAATAGTGTGTATCACATCGTAGCTTCTAGTACACGACGAGCCTCTATGTACGATCTCAAGTAAGGTCTCCTGGAAAACCTTTAATGATTCATCATTATTATTATCCTTTTGTTTCTATACAATTGTTAATAAGATATGGGATCTCAAGTCAATCTTAATCAATAACTGATTCTTTTTCTCGTTTATCCGATAGACAAGATTACCAATATCTTCTGAACGTATTCCAGAAAATCTTGGTGTTGCCACACAAACATCATACCAATCCCACGAGGGCCCCAGCTGTAATTAAACTTCAAAACATTATTTGAAGGAAACAAACTCTTATAATTGACTACAAGCAAAATCTTATGAATTTTGCAACACTTCTGAAAACAATTCGTATAGCTACATTACGTATAGCGTTTAAATTGCTTTACATAAATGCAATAGATCCATGACATTTCCTGGAAACTCAATTCTGAGTGAAACAAATGATGGTTTACTTGAATGACAAGATCCATAAATACAATCACATAGTTTGGATAAGTCCTAAAGTTCAATTCATCGCATATCATTTAAATTTGGTATTAATCACACAATATACTTTCAAGTATACCCGACCAACATTTAAAATTTAGTCTATGAATTACAATAATCCCATATTAATTAAACGACAACGGACATTTAGAATAATTTAAATATTCATGGATCTAAAACATGTAAAATAGGATACATAAATTTCAAAATAACAAAATAAACACAACATCATTTTATTTTATCAAATAAAATAATGTTTTTACAAACCCTTTATTCCAAATACCAAATCACAGATATGCATGAAACTGACGTAGCAAAACGAAGTCCAATTTCCTTTGGCATGTTCACAACTTTTCCACTAGTAAAGCTTAGTAAAAGCCATCATGCTAGTTTTTATCTGTGTGAACTTTATTAACATGATTTCACCACTCTCGACTTGTTCTCGAACATAGTATATCTCCTGCATAAAATGACGGCGCCTTTCAAGACTCAGGTTCATTGCAATATTGAATGCAGCATAATTGTCAGCAATACATATTAATAGATTTTCTATTGAAAGGCATCACTCACAAGATCGTTCAAGAAAAAAAAAAAAACAAACTTTCCTAATCCAACTGCTGTCCATATGCAGCTTCTGACCAGCCATGTACTCGATTGTGTCGCATGCATCGCAATGGTAGTTCTTGCTTCTTAGCTCTTCATCTACGCTCCTCCATTGACAACAAAGACATAACCGTCTGAGACTTTGTATCATCTTTATCGCATTGCCCAGGACGCATCACAGAAACCTGTACATCAATGTCTTATCTGGATTTCGCCATATACTACAAACATATCTTTCGTATTCCTCAATAACTTTAGAATATGTTTTACAGCAATCCCAGTGGAGCTTCCCCGGAATCTGTTGATACCGACTGACCAAGTTTAGCAAACGCCCGACATCTGGCCTTGTGCACCTTACAGCATACATTATAGATCCTACAGCCAAGCGATTAGGTACCCTTATTATGTAAGCTTTTTCCTCATCTGATGAAGCACACATTCAATACTCAAATCCATTTGACTTCCAACGTATAAAACCCTTCTTAGGATTTTTGCATATTGAATTTCTACAATATCTTATCGATGTAAGCTCTATGTTAAGGTCAACAACGCAATAGATCATCTCTATATATCTTAATTCCCAGAATGTGATGCTGCTTCTCCTAATCCTTCGACAGAAAAACATTTTCCCAAGATAGTCCTTAACTTCCTTAAGCTTTGGAATGTTATTTCCCATAATCAAAATTCGTCGACATATAGATTAAGAAATACTACATCACTACCCCTAGCTTGGCGATATACACATGGATCTCACGATTTTTGAATAAATCCAAACCTTTATTTCTTCATCAAATCGTTTATTCATTAGCCGTGAACTTGCTTCAAACCATTAATGCCCTTTGAAGTTTGCATACACCGTTTTGGAAATTTTGGATCAACATACCCTTCAGTTGCTCCATATAGATTGTCTCACCTATAGCGACCATGACAAGAAGGCATTTTTTAAACTTCCGATTTTGCCAAATCTCATAATCATAGTATGCAGCTATGGCTATTGAGAAATCCAAATAGCCTTCTAATGTCTGCTACTGGAAATAAGGTCTCCTCCGTAGTCAATCCCATAAGGTTTGAGTGCATCCTATAGCCACTCAGTACGAGCTTATAGTGTGTACTTACATCCCAATTCATCTTCATCTTGTATAGCCACTTACTCCTAACTACTGGCAATTATGGATGGCGGTCTACAAGCTATCCAACTTTATTGACGTTTCATGGCGTTTCAGTTCCTCAAACCATTGCACCTTGCCATAAAACCTTATCAGAGGTCATCAAAGCAGCTTGATAATTATGCAGGTTCTCCAAGATCCCCTACTTCTCACCTCAACCTCCATGTTTAGACAGAGACGTTGGGTGCATTTTTAGGCCTTACGGACCTACGGACAGGAACTAATTCCGGTGGAGGACCCAACTTCAGGCTCTACTTGAATCATCGCTAGTGTTTTCGAGAAGTAATTTATCTATAGATCATCTTCAGATCACAATCGTCTCCCACTGGATTCTGAGATATGAGATTCTCCTTTCAAGAAAATCTCCATACCTTTCAACAATTACTTTTGTTTTTCAGGGTGAAAGAAAAAATATAACCCAGTAGTATTCCTAGGGTTATCCTACAAATATACACTGTGAGCAGATCTTGATTGAGTTTATCACTAGTACAGTTCACAAAACGCCTCAAAACCCCAAACCTTTAAATAAGACATATTCGGCACTTTGCCAAGCCATGTTTCATATGGTGTCTATCAACCTTCTTAGTGGGAACCCATATTAAAATACGCACAATCAGATTCTAAGTCATAATCCCAAAAGGATAACGTAGAGGTAGTAAGATTAACAAAGATCTGTACCTATATTTAAGTAGAGAACTATTTCGTCCTTTCATGACAACACCATTTGATGTGGAGTATATGGAGAAGTAAGATTCTGAACTATTCGTTCCATCACTTAGATAATCTTTAAACTGCTTGGCTTAAATATTCACCATCCACTATCCGATCGAAGAGCTTAATCTTCGTTCCTAGTTGCAGTATCTACTTCTGCTTTGAAAACTTAAATGTTTCAAAATACCTCATTTTTATGTTTAAGCAAATAAACATATCCATAACGACTGAAATCATCCTTAAAGGTTAAGAAGTAGCCTAAGCACCTTTCCATGACACATTCTAATTTGTCCACACACATCAGTTAATGAATTAGACCAAGTAGATCTGGTAGCTCTTCAATATTGCATTAAAAAGGTTTCTTTGTCATCTTCCAGAAATACAAATTCGTCATATATCAAATATCCTCATTGATACCTTTCCAAAAAGGACCTTCACTTTAAGCTTTTGCAAGCGATTTGCCAATATGGGCAAGTCTACCATGCCAAAGATAAGAAGAATTCCAAGTCAAAAAAAAAAAATTAAACTTCTCTTCTTATTGATGCTAAAAGGACAGAATTATTATTCCTTGGTGACATATTTATTCCAATGTCAGTTTCAAACCCCACCATTCAGCAGAAATAGCATAAAATATGAATACACCAATTAAAGAAACCGAAAATTCCATTACAGCAACAGTATGTTTAAGCACCAAATCCAACAAACATGAAAAAGAACAACACCCTAACAATAAAGGTGCAAATTAACAATTGTTTTAATTTTCAGATACTAAACAAGATGGTAAAACTAGAATCAAACGTTCCTATGGCTTCAACAACTGCATGTGCTCCATGTTCCCATAGCAGATATTGATTCCCATAAAGCTAGTATTCGCTTTCAGCATTAAATCCCTGCAGCGTAATACAAACATTGAAATTCCCAATCCAGTATCATATACCCAAGAATTTAATTTGTGCGTATAGTATTGAATAAAACAATTGCAAATAATTACCTGACCTGCACACTATGCTCAGACTTCTTCTTATATGCTCGCAACTCTTCGAGATAAAAGAGGGCAGTTCCTCGCCAATGCCCAGTCATGTTGCATGTGGAGACAAGCTTAGATCATTATTAGGATTTTCTTCTTTTCTTGGGATTGTGGCTTTGTGGTTTGATAAGGCACAACTTGCATGTTTCCTTATCAGGCCTTAACCCTTCCCTTTTTCTGCTTGTTTCCTCGCGGTATTGACTTGTTTATCCTTACCCTTTTGTTATTGAGAATACTTGATGATAGGGGTTGACCTGTCCCTTCAAACCCTTTTCATAGTCAATGACAATGCGTGTAAATCACTCACTGTCTTCCCACGCAATGCATATTGAAGGTTTTCTTACAAAATCACCGAAATCGCTTGTAAGGGACTGTGATAAGTTTAACGCCATATCGATTGTCGTATGGTTTCCCAAGTGTATGTAATTGGTCCATGAGACCCTTTCAATTCCAATACATGTTTCACTTACTGATTTACCAGGGGCCTGTATGCAACTAGTAGTAGTATCTACCAGATCGAGACCTCTACAGCAGGAGGTTTTCTCAAACATTTTTCGAAGTTCAGCCACATGTTTTGGGTATAAAATTTTCAAACTTCCTTTGCAGAGGCAGGTACATTTTTCCAAGCATAATACAATCCGACATCAGAGTGCTTTTTATATTCTGCTTTCGCATGCTGCCTTTTCTTCAGCAGTTCAGGTCTCAGGGGGATGTATCAGACAATGGATTATACAAGATAAGTCATAAGTTATCGAAGATACTCTCAAGACAATTCTTAGGAAAACTGATGTCCATTCAGTTGAAATTTGGCCATCAATGTATCTGTTCAAAGTAAAGTTTTGAACGCAGAACTTAAAGCTTATTGTCGAATGAGCCATTACTACAGAAAGAAGTTCAAAAAAATTCCATTAGTATTTCGATAATACCATTTATTTTTTCAAGAATATAAGAAATATATATACCCGAGGTGAAGTCCATATAACCATAGTATCCCTTGAAAACTAGAACTCATATTGAATCAAAAACTCACCATCACATCATTGATCTGCTAGTGTGAATGTATTCACATGGGAAACTTGTGAACAATATAAATGACAGCACATTTTTTCATTCTAGATATTTATGGGATTTACATTGCCAAACTAGTTTCCGGCCCCCACTCTCGACGCATTGTAAACATGTTCATCCCATCTTAATGCCTTGATGTTTCCTAGATCTCACTAAGTAACTCAATTAAGATCATTCAGATCTAAAGTAACGTAAACACATTTCATTGAGATCTCAATCAATCATGATAGGTTTCATCCATTACTATAGTCCCAAGGTCTCACTGGACTTATCATAATTTCAAGTGTCCCTTTAAATAGATGATCATTACTTATTTTTAGGGTATTCTTTTTTAGTAATATGTGAATCAAAATTATGTATGGAAACATGCATACAACTCCAAAGCGTTCTATAACTAAAACAATTTTATTAACATTATAGTGATAGCTACAAATTAACCTATATTTGTTGATGGCATTGGAAAACCAATTAAAGAAGTGCCTCCAATATCGCCCACACCGTACTTTTTGCATAAGTCTTTTCAACTAGTGTTTCGGGTGTGTAATTGAACAAATTCAACCTTAAGGTAATTTTTTGTACATTATGAACGTCGTAGTTGGTGTAACTCCAATTGACGTCCAAGCAACCGAGAATTTGGTCCAGCGCTGAAGCTAACCTCCTTCTTTAGTCGGGTTTGACCAGGCGAGCGCGTTAAACGTCCCTACACAGTATTCATTTTGGATGAGCCTTTTCTTACCATTCAGAAAAAAATGTACAATCAACTATTGATCTTCAAAACAATTCTTAAATTTTATAGATTTATCATATTATTTTTTCAATAAAAATTACCCTTTTTGATTTCGAGACTTTCAGAACTAATTTTAAATAAACAAAAACAAGTACTTAACCATAATCGACTAACAAATTTATAAACACATAATAACATTATATGCATTTATAGGGTAAATCAAATAGCCACATGCCTTTCCATATATATGATGAACCCTAATTAAAATCTAAGGTTTTACTTATCAATTAACACAGATCAATATATATAAGTCTCCCGAATTTTAGATTTATCATACTAAATTAAATGGGTCATACAATTCATTAACAAATAAGATCTTATGATCCATGATAAACAGCAAGTTTCCATGGACCATACAATTTAATTACATGTTACTGAACAAGTTAATTAACAAAGACCAAGATCAGTAACCCATATACATGCATGACAATTGTAACCATGTATAAAATATGATTATTTAGGTTTTAAATATTAAAATTTCGATCAAAACAAAATTTATGGTTCGAACCAAAAAAAATTTGTATAACCGAAACCTAATAAAACTTTGATCAAAAAAATTATTTTTGGTTCACACAAAAAATTTTCTTCGAACATTTACAAAATTTATTTTCGAACCACAAATTTTTTTTTTCTTTCAATCGAACATTACAAAACTTCGAGTATTAAAAAAAATTCGGTTCAAAAAAAAATTTCCGATCCAAAAAAAATTAAATATTAAACCAATAAACATTATAATTTGGTAATTATTAACATGTTAAAAATTTGGCTCTGATACCACTGATGGAATTATACATTCATAACAATTTATAATTATAACATCAAAGTATAAAAATATCTAGCAATTAAGGTGTGGGGGAACAATTAACAAGCAAATTAATTACCAAGATAGGGTTACCATACCTTTTGATTCTAGCAAGAACAAGAATCAACAAACTTCCAAGAACAATCTAAAGGAAAGATTGATTCACCGTCATGTACACTCGCTATACAAGTTAACCAAGAACTAGCTCGTTAAATCACGAAACCGTTAAACAAGAAAAAATTCGGGTTAGATGATAATACTGTTCAGCCTGAATATATGAAGACAAAAGAAAGTGATTTTTTGGCTTTTATACAATGTATTATACCCTTGAAAAACCCTTTGGAATTTATAGGGTAAATATAAGTGATTGAGTTTCTATAGGATATGCCTATAACATTGAAGCAAATCCAATTTCAACACAAACTCTATAATTCCATTTATCTCCAATTTCTCTTTTAGCCATCTTGTTTAGTCTTAGCCTTTACCATTAAACACTTAACATCGTTAACTAATATTACTTGTAAAAACACTAAATAAATTTTATTAATACGTTAACATTGTAGTGAGTGCAATCCCGTGATCTTGAGTTCGATCCTAACACACAACTATTATTTTTTACGTCCATAAACTAACAGGTAAGACACTCATTTCGTTTGGATAATAACACCAAACATCTTGAGTGTAGTAAACTATCCGGAAGATACACTTGACCAAATCTTCACTCCCTCAAGTACAAACGAAACAATTCATAGTAGACCCGATTCCATATGAATCACGGGTATAGAAAATATTATAAAACCGTTTGGTACCGACGTGTCCCCAAAATACATTAATGATAAAAAGAGTAGAAGGTGATATTACAGTTTTCCAACTATTTGTGCTTAGTGTAAAAACCTTAGCTTCCTTTTGATGGTCGTGTCCATTATAAACAATAAGTTGGACAAGCTTAAGTGTCATAGTGTTACGACAACCCCAAAGCGAAGACACTCCAGCTCGATATGAAAATCGGTGGGTAATGAGGGATAAACACCCACATTTTTTTCTAACTGTAGATTCCAAAGAACAGCCATATCTTCATTATACATCCCATCACATCTATCATAACAATGAATACATATAATTCCTTGTGAGGAACCTGCAATACGTTGGTCACAACAACCTGCTATAAAGTGGTCACTGAAATCTTGTGTTTGGGGATAAGTTACTGAAAACTTGTGGTTGGGGAAAGTATTATCATCGATAATCGAGATATATTTCACTTCATCAATATCTGAGCAGAGTACTCTAAATATATGATGTTGATGGTTTGCGAGATTGATTGTAAGTTTTTTATGAACTTCAGGGAGCTATCGATGAGAGACTTCCATTGTTTCGATACGGATCGGAATTGAATGACTGATTTGACAGGAAGCTTTTTCATGATTTGTTCTTGGATTTGAAAGGAATGTGGTCTGACATATTGATTTTGAGAAATTTTCTTAGGGTTCGAGTGTTTGGGTTTATGTATCGAGTGTATATATATGATATAATGGTAAAACTATTTGGATCACTGGGCTTCATATCCATGGTCCATGGGTAGATAGGTCCAAATAAGTGATTTCCTGTTTGATCTAATCTTAGAGCCCGTTTGGTTGGTGGGGTTAGGGACAGGGATATGGGATGATAGTAGAATTGAGTTGTTTGGTTTAAATAAGTGGGGTCCAAGATTTGGACTCACTCCTTAAAATCCGTATGGCATTCCAAGTCTACTGGTGGGTTTTTGAAAAAAATGTCACTGTCACCTATTTTTGTGGGGCACGTGTCATTTCTAACCACATATCATGTATTTCTTTTTTTTTTCATAATAAACTATAATTTTTTATTTTTTATATATTTAACTAATAAATAATATTTTAATTCATCATATTCAAAAACCTAAAGTCAAAATCCAAATTCAAATCTAAATCTAAATCCAAATCCTAATCCTAAACCCATTTACAAACCAAACGGGCCCTTAATACTACTGCTTGTTTAAGGGCCAGAAACTTAATTTAAAGTCGTTTTCAATTGAAACAATACAAATGATATTGGCTTAACATATTTTAGTGGAGAAAAGATAATGACAATCCTGATAGAATCGTTTATTTCCTGATCAATATTGAAGATGGATTACAATATAAATAGAGATAAGAAATGCTAAAATACTATACGGGTCAACTAACAGCCCCCACAGTTGTAGCGGAAGAACGGAGAACACTTCCGAAACTCATCAAATTAAGCAGGCGGAAGTTCCTTAGTGAAAGAATGAGCATACTGATAACGAGAGGGAATATGCAAAACACGAACATGTCGGGTAGCAACTTGATCCCGAACAAAATGGATGTCAATCTCAATGTGCTTCGTGCGTGTACGTGATTAGAAGAAAAATACACCGTACATACATTATCACAGTAAACAATAGTAGCCGAATATAAAGGAGAATGAAGCTCTCGAAGGAGATCCCGCAACCAAGAAGTCTTTGTCACTACATTGGCAATACCACGATACTAAGTCTCGGTACTAGAACGAGACATAATGAAAACACAATGACCTGAAGTAGAACGACGAGTAGTTGGACAGTGTGCCCAATGAGCATCCGAATAGGCAATCAGATAAGACATCGAGGAAGAATACAACTTAAGACCATAATCCAAAGTGCCGTGAATGTAACGTGAGATCCTCTTAGAAGCATCAAGATGAGGCTCCCGAGGATCATGCATATATAGAAACAAACCTGCTGAACCGCATAAGACAAATCCGGTCTAGTGAATGTGAGATGTTGTAAAGCCCCGGCAAAGCTCCTATAAAGAGTCAGATCAGTAACCGGAGTGCCATCAGCCCCCAACTTGGACTCCGTATCAACAGCAGTCATGCACGAATGAAAATTGTACATACCTGCGCGCTCAAGAACCTCTGCTACATACTTTTTCTAGCAAAGAAACATCCCCTTGGTGGTGTGGGTTCTAGTACATCCTTATGTTTCTTTGTATTTATTAGCTATGAGCTTATATAATACAACATTCGATACAAATTGATCTAATCTAAGCTCACGTATGGTTATACAATAAGCTAAAATTTAATACAATATGATCACAATGAAGTTTAGTGCCCTGCGTACATGTATTCACACTTTTGAGGTCCATATGGTCCAAATATCTGGAGTGTAGTAAACTCTCTGGAAGATACAGTTCTCCAAATTCTTCACTCCTCAAGTCAAGCGAAACAATCATTTTAGACCTACGCCTTCAGACCCATCCAAATCAAGATTGTTAAAAAGAGTAGAAGGGATAGTTACAGTTTTCCAAACTTTTGTGCTTAGTGTAAAAACCTTAGCTACCCATTTGATGATCGGATTATTTTTAACATTAACTTGGACAAGCTTAGGGTCATTAGTGTTAGGACAAATCCCAAAGATAAACATACTAGACCCGAAACCGGTGGGTAAATGAGGGATATCCAATATAACCATAAATACATAGAATTCCTTGTGAGGAACCTGCTATAAATTGGTCACTGAAATCTTGTGGTTGGGGAAAAGTTACTGAAAACTTGTGGTTGGGAAAAGTATTATTATCGATAATCGAGTTATATTTCACTTCAAAATTAGCTAACTCGTACTGTACAAGTAGATGATGTTGAGGGTTTGCGTGATTGACGTGGTAATTTTTTATGAACTTAGAGCTATCGATGAGAGACTTCCATTGTTTTGATACGGATCGGAATCGAATGAGTGATTTGACAGGAAGTTTTTTCATGATTTCTTCTTGCATTACGAAAGGAATGTGGTCTGACATATTGATTTTGAGATATTTTCTTAATTCTTTCACTTTATCAATTCATAATTCAGTTGTGAATCCCATCACCACCACCAACTTCCGCCACACATAACAAACTTCTCTAATTTGCCCATTGTAACAAACTCCGACCACCATTATACCCATGTACCAAACACACCTTTAATGTGTTTACAGGGTTGGCCCAACTCTCTTATGACTCCTTCCAAAAATTACCCACTTTGACCCATTGTCCAAGCTGACCGGCCTGTATACTCTGACACCTATAGGGTATCGTGCGGAGGTGGGGTATTTTTTGACCATAAACTATACGAGTAACTTAGTAGAAAGGTCCCTCCTTTTACACATCTTAAATATCAAGACTCGCTTTATTATTAAAACCATGACATGTTATGACAATGAAAATGATCATTCACGCTTAAGACAATCATGACATGAAAAGATGGATTAAAAGAGATCGTTGTGTATTTTGAGACCCTTATTTGGGGTCAATTCAGGTAGGAAGGAGAGGCCGTCTTTCATCAACTTCTACACGATGACTAACCTGGGGTTGAAAATGTGTAACATGCAATTAGGAGCATTTTTTAAAGAATCTGGATATAATACAGATAGCCTCTTGATATAGTCACTTGGCATCCAAAGTTCCTTTGTCGAAAATAAAATAAGATCCAACTTCGCTTCAAAATATAGTAAGATACGACATGTAAAAAATGACACTATTTAACAAAATAAGGTAGGCAATGTAACTAGATAATCCGTTGGCCTCCACCTCAAAACC